>JAGVSP010003160.1:0-63193 GCA_022494985.1 Micrasema minimum | reverse complement strand
GACAATTCCAAGATACTTGCAAAACAAACTACAAGAGGTTAAAAAAAATAATAAGATTAGAAAAGAAGAGAAAAACTATGTCACAGAACTGTCTGATGTATAAGGGCATTAAAATGTATGAGGAAATTCCAGATGATATAAAAAATGAACAAAATGTACATTTATTTAGGGTTAAATGTAAAAAAATATATGTTTGAAAAATATTAGTGTAATTATAGGTAAATTGAAAAATGTATAATGTTAGGATAAGAATAGTTAGGAAAAAATTAAGTGTAATATATATGAAAATAATATTAGTCTATGTAAATTATATAGTACTAAATAAATATAATAGTAAAAAATAAAAAAATTGCAGGGACTTAAACTGAACAAATATGTAAAGGTATAATAATAATTCTGATTTTCTACAGGTTTGTAAAAAAAGTGGATAATAAATAACTAAAAACATTGTTTTTTTAGAGCTCATATCAGATCTTAATAACCTACATACTTTTCACAAAAAAAAAGTAGGAGCAATCGGCGTGCGTGCATGAGAAGATTCATGAACTTTGAGGAAGCGAGGGCTATATTATATCGTTATATATCTTCTCTGAAATAATAAAAATAGGCGAAACAGTTATTTAGTTAGTTTGATAGTTGAAACTCTAATCGTATGACGAGAGGATTGAACGCCTCTGCACAGGTTTGAAGGTGATTAGATCATGACTGGGGGTAGGTAGTCGTATAGTGTACAGTGAAGGGCGCATGGCACAGGTTTGTTTGGGGTTGAGGCAGGTTAGTCCGAGGGTGTACGGTCCGCACTGTACGGAGCAGATCTCTTACTATTGACGCAGCTGACGAATAGGGGTGTAATGATTTGCTCAGGGGGCTATTTTATTTTTAAAATAACATTTTCATTGAGTCGATTTATAAGTAGGTATGATCACAATCGATACAAAAGTTCGTCAGTAAATATTTAAAAAAATTAATTGTTTGTCAGAATTATCACGTCACATTGTTTTTATTTATACGTGATAAAAAAACTTTTCCAGTAAAATTTACTAAAAGGTAAGAAAAAATACTTAATCAATTCATTTATTAACCATTCAAGTTAGTTGTAATAAAGACATGATGCGTGAGTCTTAAAACTAAATCTGATTCTACTTGTTCCCATTTCCATATTTTAAAAAAAAAAAATAATATTAGCGTTCGTATGTTTAAAATTTTGAGCAATTTTCAAAGAGTCAGAATTAACTGTGTCAAAAACTATGAAATAAGTTGTGGTGGAACAGGATTCGAACCTAGGGTTTTCAATAAAAACTTAAACAAAATCTTAAAAACAATAAAGGGAAATTGAGCATACTCGTACGCATGTGCATCTATTTAAAAAAAATGTAAACGTTCATATAACATATAGGGCCTTACTTATAATTGAAAAATAATAATAATAATAATAATAAATAAATAAAATGCGTAAAATTACGCCATAGGATGACGGAGGAATAACGGTGGTATAGAAAAAACACCAGATTTGAAGGTAGATTAATGGCCATACAAATTAATTAAATGCCTTAACCTCAGTAGGAAGTGGTTTAACGTTGTATTAGCGACTATTTCACGCTGAACTGATAGTAGAATATACTATACAAGTCTTCCGTAAATTATTTAAAAACTAATTTCACTTGCACTTTCCTACTTTAAAATATAACGTAGGTGATTGCATCCCCAATTATTCTAATCGCGGGTTTATAATAAACTATTTAAAATATTATTTTAATATGAGGGCGGTAAATAAAATTAAAAAAGGGAATAAGCCAATTGTTCTCCCCCTATAGCCTTATAGGGTCCCCTCGGTACCCTAGTACTGAGTACTGGGGTTGCGAATTTCTAACAAAAGCATTTAAATTATTCCACCACGTGACGTAGGTACGTACATACACAAGCATTAGATGGTATTAAGGGTAGTTTTTTAACATACATAAGAACATTTACACCCTGAAGACAGTTTAATGAAGACGAAAATACTATACCGGTAAGTAAAAATGATTTTTTTTACTATGGAAATGCGTTTGGATATTTTTTTCTGCTTATTTTTTGCATTATTTATCTGAATAAGATAATTATGTTAAGGTGACAAATTTGGTCAAAATGACAAAAAACTTGGCCATTTTTGTCAAGGTGACCAATTTAGTCGAAATGTTAACACTTCCCATGTTTTTATTAGTATGGATAAAGGCAAAACCGGATCACTGGGCAGGGATAAAAGATAAAATAAAGCGGAACTCACTAACTAAGTAACCATCACGCAATTTCTCGTAAGGGGCAGGCAGAGATGATAGAATGCCATATCACTCTGTCTTGGCACACTTAAGGAATTAAAATGTATTAGGAATTGAAATGAATTAGGATTTAAAATGTATTTGGTATAAAAAAAGATAATATAATATTTGATACCTAATGTTAATTTTTTTCTCATTTTCTTTTTGTATAAAATCCCAATCCTGTCACTCTTCCCGCATACCCATACCCAACCAAGTAGTGAGCACCGAGCAAGCTATTTGCCTCCAGAGCGCACGTGTCACGAACCTTAACTAACTCGGACATTAAGTAAAACCATCATCACCATCGCGGGGTGGCCGCAGGGGTGGATCAGGCGGCGGCAACTTGCGGACTTGGGGCCCTGAACTTCGTAAGGTCCTTGAGCCCCATAATGTGTTTGTTAAAATTTCAAAAAAATATATAGCTATCATCTTGTATTATTTTCACAAATGTGTCGAAATTAAATCAGAAAAACCCATTTTTTTATGTCCCACGGTGACTTACACATACCTGAATTAAATTTATTATCTTTTCACAGATGCTACGTACTCGTAGATAAGATATAAAGGGATGTTCTGTATAATGTCAATTTATATAAAATCAGTTTCTTTTATTTTTTAAACACTGTATTATTTTAGCAGTTTTAAATAGCGTCCTCCGATTTCTTACATAAGCGGGATTCCTACTTTGTAACCGTAATATCTCGATTATTTGAAATGATAAACTACCACAAATGCTGAAGTTTGCATTCCTAACAATGTCATAATATCGCTAACGATAATGAACCTAACATGAAACCGGTTTAAAAGGAGAGCTTTATCGCACAGACACTGTTTTTACTATGTAACCGTGATTCATGATCCATGATCCATGATTTTCATGATCCGCGATCTAAAAAGTTGCCTATTGTATTTTTTAGTGATTTTTACAAGAAATAAACACAACCAGCATTTTAAAAATATACCTATGTTATGGCATAAATAAACCACCCTTTAGTTTGAGGCCTCAACCAAATTTAGACTGCAGAAATAATGGCACAAAATAAATAAAAATGTATGGGTAATTTTATGTATTTTTTATTTTTTTTATTTTCAAATGAATTTTTTTTCTTTACATAGATATACATTAAAAACACATATATGTACAAAAAAAAAAATCCCACCAAGGCATAGCCTGTTTGTGGGTATACTGTGAAAGTCATACAGTGTGCACGTGGCAAAAGAGAAAGGTAAAGTCATGTAGAAATGGAAAAATAACAGATAATGGAAACAAGATAGTTAAAAAAAGAATGAATACAAGATATTGGTATTTTTATACCGGAAGAAAAAGAGGGGAAATAATTATAATATACATATAAAAAAAAAAATGACGAAGATTATGTTGATTAATCTTTTTAAATACGAGTTGAGTTATATTAATTGATAGTTTATTATAATTTCTTGTCAAAGTTTCACTGTAAATTCCGCTGCATGGCGCCTAGTCACTTATGATCAAGGCACCAGATCATCAAAACATATATATCTTTATATATGTATCGCAGTTGTGACGCGTATATGACGGCAATCGGTAAATTTTCAGAGTTTTAAATTTAAATTCAATAATTTGGATGATTTTCGGTGCCCAGGGGCCTCGAGTCAATTAGTCCGCCTCTGGGTGGCTGGAGGGTTTTATGTCATAGCGCGTATCGCGCATCAAATCTCCCCGCATATTCCTTACCGATTCAATACGTATATCGTATATTATTGTGGCGTTAGCTATGCAGTTTTGAGTAATGGCGGTCGCTCCATTGTGGCCTGGAATAGTGCGCCATTCTCCGCGGCACGGTGGATTAATTGATTAAACACCGTGACCGATGGAGCCGCAGAACTAATGTTGGTTGGGTGCAAGTGCAAGGTGCACCCTGCCCGTGTCATCCTGGGTGCCATGTGTTCATATGTTACCGCAGCCCACCACCCACCCACCACCCACTACACTTGCTGACTGGCCTTATTGCTAGTTGCTAAATAATTATTGCTTAGGGGGATTTAGATTAAAAACGACATATTCTAACTAAGATATGGTCGCGCGTTGGGATTTGGGCAAATCAGGATACATTTGCAACACCAATGCAGTGCCCTATGCACATTAGGTGCGAATAAGGGATAGGAAAGTAATAATGAAAGGAAGTATGTTTATTTCATATTCTAGGAACATCAGTGACACAAATTCAGAATAATTTCAATTTTTGCAACAACATACGTATTGGAGAAGCCGTTTTTAAGAGGAGTACCTATACAAGATAAAAGTGTTTAGATAAAATATATAAAATAGTGTTTTACTCCTATACTTACAGCTTGAAACCAAGTTAGTAGAGCACACAAACTGTGTCCGAAAAATGTTTTTTGAAAAAATATGGAAATGTGAGATAGGATATAAAAGCTGCTTCTCTAATTCCTTAGAATTTAATGTGCTATTTAATCAAATAAAAATAATCAGCAATTATTGATTACTTTTATTTTGACAACATTTAGTAATCCTGGAAAAAAAAAAACAAAAAGATAGCTTTCCGTTATGTCTTTAAAATCTATGTAAACATTTTTATAAAATCAGTCATTTTCTTAGAAAATAGTTGGAAGTAATATATTTTTTTAAGCTGTCAATAAATCAGGAATCTCGTTTTGAAAATAACAAAATTACTAACGCCTTAATACAAACGCCTCATTTTGAATAAAACAATCGAGATCAAAATAAGTAAAGGTTTACAAATATCTGAGAATGATTAGTCTGGCTAAGAATATGGAATGTCTGGTTTCGGCCATGAAACTGTATTCGGTTGTAAAACTGGTATAAAATTCATAATTTAGTCATCATCATCATCATACCATATCCGCTCCCCATGTGCAGCGTATGGATTCCACAAACTGCCTCCGAGCTAAGCGATCGGCCGCAAGTTACCGTGCAAGCCGTGCATCCTCCCAAGTCAGGTCATACCGTGGACTGATTCTGAACCGTAATACTGATCATCTTACCTTCATGTAATTAAGTGGTCAAGGTACACTGCACTTGGTGTACCGATACAGTGATTTACGATGTACAGGGCCGTTTTAAAAATAGTTTCGAAAAAGTTTTTAAAATATTGCTGTATTTGTAAATCACTGTATCACGTCAGTTACCTTGACCACTTATTTCAAAATAGATGATCATTCGTACTTTTTTGACAAAACAGAATTGTCTTGATAATTTTTTGTCTTTTAATTTTATCTTTTAATTTGTGGTAATTGTCGTGATGTATATTATTATTATAAATGTTACTTTTTAAGGGCCCAAAACGAGTTGTTGTTACTCATGGAGAATACATGTAAAATATTTTTGATATAAATAAGAAAATAAAATAAAATTTTTGAGTTAGTTCTGTTGTTGTTTTTTTGCTTCATTTGCCCAAATTTGAAACAAAAATCAATCAATCTGATTTACTAAATTAGTGATTTTTTTCCAGTGACAGCTGTTTCAAAGCGTGAGCAGGGCGAAACAGCTGTCACCAAAAAATGCGCGGATGTAGATTAAAAAAAAGTTCACGATTAACCAAATCAGCATACAAAAGAAAAAAATGAGCTGATGAAATTTAATAAATACTTATACTTTAGTAAAACGTAATATCTATTTAACATACCAATATTACTACATGAGAATCTATTCATATAATTTCATTGCACTTCGTACTGATATAGTTAATTTTTAAATGTATTTTTCTAAATAAATATTGAACATGCTGTATGTAGGAAACGCATTTGTATGAGTACTGTGTTCGCCTAAACTCTCATTGCGATAGCTATACGCGGGCCCGTAAACTTCCGCACGCGTCTACCGCATTGATTCCAGTAAAGTGAATGTGTATAAGTGTATACATGGTGTAACAAAACTCGTAGTACCACCCGAAAACTGGTGAATCTTCATCATATTTGGAGACGAATGGATAATATTTCTTTTTAATCTGAGCTTGAAAAAAAATATTTTTCTCTTTCATTCAAAATTGCACAAATCCTTATTAAAATGCGTTTTTAAAATTTTGTTTTCTTCATATATGTATAGTATTAATTTGATTAAATAATTGGTATTTGATGGCAAAAATTTATCGATTTTTTTTTACCTCAAATTCAATCTTCTCGAAAACAATGGGTCAAATAAAACAAAATTATTCTACAAAATCTTGTCCAAATATGACTAGGATTCACTGGTTTCCCGCTTGTACATCGAGTTTTGTTACACCATGTATATTGTGTCGGGAGTCGGGAGCACGTGCGCGTGACACGGTGACCGAGAGGCGGCACTTGTTAGACAAACACTTTTATAATAATATAATATTGTGGGACATTTAGCAGATGATTTCTGGCGAGGGGCACCGACTAGGTACCACCGACCCTGCGAGGGCTAACTTACATCGTGAGCTTAGATTCGATAACGGATAAATAAAATTAATAACGGTAAAGAAGAAGAGAAGATGTATAAATGTAGAGGAAGCAAAGGAAGTCTGTCAGGACAGAGTGGTATATCGTTGTATCCTCTCTGCTTACCCCTACGGGGAAATGGCGTGATGGTTAGTTAGTTAGTTAGTTTAATTACGGTAAAATTTTAATTCTAGCACTTTTGGATAAATGAAGTAAAAAGAGTTTGAATGATTAAAATGAAATGACAAGAAGGCTACGCTTTAATAAATTAAGTTAAAAAAAAATTCCGACCATTTTACTCCTTCATTTTCCTGTAAATTGTTTAAGTTGATATGTAAACATAGTCCGCCTCATAGCATAGTGGTAGCACATTTGGCTACCGCGCATTCGGTCGCGGGTTCGATTCCCGTAGGCAGTCAAAATGAAATATTTATTAACATGTGATTTTCAAATAAATATTTCATGTGTGATACCTTGGACTGGTACTGAAACGTAAAACTGATCATCCTACCTCCATGTAATAAAATGATCAAGATACACTGCACTTGGTGTACCAATCCAGTGCCCTATGCACCATTGGGTGCGGATAAGGGACAGTAGTAGTAGGTCGCTTAAAAATGAGATTGGAAAATAGCGGGAAATTCTGTGTATTAGGTATTCGCCGTTTTAGACTCGTACTGTGTGCGAGTCTTGGGAGGGTGGCGCCCCTGCAGCATCCCCGCCAACAATTTCAATAACAATGTCCTAATCACATTGTAAAGCGATATGTCCGCACTCTAATTCAGTGGGCAAACCCAACCCCCATTATAAATACCTCATGCACCTACATCTCCCCAGTAGTTGTGATAAAACCTGCAGGCTGACAGGTTGACGGCACCATAGTACCACAAACTTACCAATCGATCTTCAATCAAACTATCTTCTATCTTCGTCTATCCCGGGGTCAATGATGATGGAGAAGTATCTGAAAGTATCTAACAGTACGGTGAAGAGGGAGGTGTTATTGTGTGGAGACGGTGGTTTTTTGTCGAAGTTTCGAGTTGTGGCTTCCGAAGTCTTGGCGAATGGGACCAGATCGCAGCCCTTTTGGAGTTGCAGAGCTGGCTAACAGTCGAGTGGGTCCTCTGCTACAAGACGTAAGTACAAAAATTCTCTCTTCTTCGTAATCTCACTCCAGTGGACTGGTTTACAGTAAATATTTAAATTTCGTTCCCCACTACGCTCTATCTTCTGCGGCCATAGCCTCCCGTTCAGATCTCGGAGTGGGGGCTGCTCGAGATAATAATGCCTAAAATCATATAAAGTATAGATTTTAAAAATGACTAGGGTGGATGCTATAGCTACTGGACACTTAAGAAAAATAATTTACAAAACAAAGTATTGATGGAACTGAATTAACTTAATTATAAGATTTAAGGTATTTTTTGGGAAAAATTTTATGGCCTTTTATAAAACCTAATCGAAATAAGTAAAATACTAATATAATTTTTAAAAATATATATATATTAAATATTTTAATGATAGGTAATCATCGAAATATTTATTTCATGTTGACCCTGTCGATAATTGAACCCACAACCTCATGCATGTTAGCCCAACGCCCTAACCACTACATCATGAGGCGGACAAACATTTGGTGTACTAATGCCTTTTTAAAGACTAATGCAATAGGTGGGTGCAACTTTTCTTTTCTTTGGAAGAAAATTTAATTCAAATTTCATCGATTTTTTTTTCAAAATAATTTATGTCCGAATGCGAAAGATATGAAAAAAAAAATGTGTAAGTAAATACTTACCTATTATTGATATCCCAACAGAGACAGAGAAACTATGGAATCGAATGTGTGGTTGACATAGGCACATATAGCATTAAAATAATGGTAATTTATGAGTGGTTTTTGATATCTAACTCATTTTGACCAAAATCTGACATAGGCACTTCTAGCATCAACCCCCAGAAATATAAAAAGCTTACAAAACATTTACTGTATAATATTTAAGTTGTGGTAATGAATATCAATTTTTTATTTTACATTATTAATTTATCATCTAGATCAGGGTTGTCCAAAGCACGACCCGCGACGTGTTTTTAACCTACCGCAAATGCGGATATGCGAATAGGTTTAAAAGTTAAAAGTAAAGTAAAATAATTTACCACCGATCTCTATTTAGATATTAAAAGAACAATAATATTTATTTTCATGTCATACGACTTTTCCTAATACCTTTATGAAGAAAAGAGAAGAAAGTTTAAGGAGTGACAGTAAAAATAAATAAAGGTGTCTCAATTCTTGATAAGAGTGCACTATTTAAATTTTGAGTAATTTTGATTTCGTGCAAGTGGCAACTCTAAAATCAACTGTGATTGTTCCGATTATTAATTAACAATTTTCTAGTAACTAGTATAATATATAACCTGTGTTAAAAATGGGGAGCTACACAAAAAAACAACACGTTATCATTGTGAAAACCCATTACAAAAATGGGGAAAATTACGCTGAAACTGCTCGCGAACTTCGCAGAATTTTCAGTCGAAAAAGTGAACCTAATGTTTCAACAATTCGAAAAAAGGTGAAACTGGGTCGATTATGGACAGCATAAATTCATGATTTTTCCCAGATTTGGCCTTTTAATTTTTAATAAGGGACTTGCTGGCTTAAGCCAAATTTAACAACCACCAGGACACCCTTGGTTACTTACTCATCACCTCCCTATGAACCAATTTTTGTTACTGTATCTTTCTGCTTTATATTATTATTGTGTATTCTAAATATTACTATTTTCAAGTAGTGGGGTCGCGGGTAACCCCTGTTACCTTTCTAAGGTTAAATAAAAAAAAAAAAGAGATCTGTAAATTCCCTTTGAAAAAATTAAATGAATGAATTAAAAAATTCTAGGTGCATATTGGTGTGGGCAGCAATGGTCTCCTTGAAATGCTGATTGAAGATGGACAACAATCCTCCAAGTTGTGGAAGAATTTCCCCTGCCTAGCACCTGACATACAGAGCTCCAACATCTTGGTAGATGTCTGCCCCCCTAGAGAGAAGCAGAACCATTTCATACTGAAAGTCATCAAAGATGTACAGGAAGGAAGTGAACTGTTGCTGTGGTTTTCAGAAGAGATATTAGCTACAATCGACATGCCATTTTTGACTCCAAAAAATATATCAGGTAAAATACTCATTTATAATGGCTTCAAAGAATGGATATCTTATTATTGTACAGGAATTTGTTGCATAAAACCTTTTCATGAGAAAGGTATTTATTCCATAAAAAATTTAACAGAGCTTTAAAAATCAAATTGGTCCATTAAATCTTACTTAATTTTTTTTCCATCATACAAATGAATGAATGTTCTGTTTTTTCTAAAGATACATATCGTTGCCATACCGCCAAAAGTTTGTTAATCCATTCAATGTTTTGCGGAGTAATCGAACTTTAACATAGGAAATTAATATGAAAAATTGTTACTGCAGAATTTAAGTTTTCCAGGCATATCTAGATATTAACGTGAAGATACAAAATTCATCACTGTCTTATTGATTGATATGGCATTTATTTTGTAGAACTCCATGATATCTTATGTTAAAATCAGAAAAACATTTTTTTTGGTTCTACGTGATTTACGTTTCCATACGTATTTAAATCACGTAGAACCAAAAAAATCGTTTTTTGATTTTAACATAAGTCATCACTGTCTATTTAACTAAAATATGGACTTATAAATTTTTGGCAGTATAGGAACGATATGTAAATAATATATTATTTATTGAAACTCGAGTGTTTTATAATACTTTTTTATCTGTTAAATTTCATGCAAAACATAATTTAACTTTATTTCAGGCCACAAGAAATACACTTGTCACATTTGCAACCACATGTGCGAATATCCAAATCCTTTGAAGATTCACCTGCTGCTATCCTGCGAACGAGAATCTATGGCCCATTTGTGGCAGAAGATAGCTAAAATAATATGGAGAAAGTCAGAAACTGCCGGTCCTCAACCAAAACCAATCCAACATACAGAACGACCTAATAGCGCTCATGCACCACAGATCTCCTTTACAGGGAATGAGAATATTAGATGTTTATCAGAACCACCAATATCGGCATTTCTTCCATACAAGAAATCTACAATTACTTCTAAGTATGATTTGTTTAAAATTAACAGGACTGAAGCTTCTTCACTTCTTGGACGTATGCAGCCACTGAATCTTTGCGTGTCCCAGCCCCAGCCAGTATACAAAAATACCCAAATAGGTATATAACCCAAAGCATGTTGTCCAGTAAAGTATCAACGTTGCGAGCTACTGATTCCTTGGAGGAAATCACAAGTAACTATGCAGCGGATGTTGAATTATTTGCGAGCAACTGGGGGAAGATGAAGCAAGGGCATATGTGTCTATATTGCGGAAAGGTTTACTCCAGAAAGTATGGGTTAAAGATCCATATCCGAACGCACACTGGCTACAAGCCCCTGAAGTGTAAGTTCTGCCAACGGCCGTTTGGAGACCCGAGTAACCTTAACAAGCATGTGCGACTACACGCCAGTGGGTTGACTCCGTATATGTGTTCGCTCTGCGGGAAGGTTTTAGTGCGGAAACGAGACTTGGAAAGGCATATTAAATCACACCATGGAAGCGATGATAGCTATTCAAGTGACACTAATATAGTTGAATAGTGTAAATTGTATAATATTATTTTAAGGTGCCAAATAGTAATATAATTCTTGTAAATAAATAAAATTTGCAATTGTTTTCATTTAGAACATTATTGCACAAGTCAGATTATTTTAGGGAAAAAAATTTTTTATATCTACATGTACATCCTACCTAGATTTTAATGTATTTAGTGTGTATGTAAAATATTATATTTGATGTACATAATATTGTAGTACGAGGCTTCAGAAAGTGTGAGTAATATTTTTTTTTTATTTAAAAGTGTATTTGAATTATTTCTTCGGGGACTAAAGAAGCTTGTGCCACAAATAACCATACGCTTTAAATGTGACGCCGAGTATGTGGAAAATAAGTAGTCAACAATATCTTGTATTTTTAACACCACAATTGTGCATGTAGCCGAGAACATTATTTTCCCCTATTAGAATACCGCTGGGTAAAATCCGTGTTGAGATAATGTTCCATAATATTTTTAAAATTAATTTATGCAGCATTGTATAAAACTTTGTGTTGTAATTTACTTCAGTGTCGGAATAATAAATATGTAAATTTATATTCTCAAAATACATAAGCACTGTTTAGTCGTAAACTGAGTTGGCTGTGAAAATATGCAGAATAAATAATTTATTTTCTAAAGATTTAATTTATTATCATGTTTTATTTCGGCCGATCTTGGAGGACTTGGAGGCAGATTGTGGAATCCATGCGTTTCACATTTTTGTTAAACTGTAGTGGTAATTTCTACCTTAATGAATGCCCAATTGGGGGGTATTGGATTTTTAAAAAAAGAGATAAGATTTGAAGTTTTTTTATTTATGTAAATAAAGGCTTATCATAATTAAGCAGAGGTCTTGGCTGCTAGTCTCTTGTCACGCTCCTCGGCTACGGACAGCTTCACACCCTTTCCTCTTGGCAGGGACACGTATGCCTTCTTCCTCTTGCCAATGATGAACACGTTGTTCAATCTACAAATAATACATTATCTATTGAAACATCTATTGACATAATTCAGAAAATTGTAATAATACAGGTGAAAATATATTTTAGAGAAAGAACGGTCTCCGTGTCTTTCACTACCTAGAAATTTCTAAGAGGCATCTAAGAAAATGAAAATAATATGTATTCATGGTGCAACATACATACATTATTAATAATTCATATAACGCAATGTCATATAATTTAATTGTAACTCCACACCTCTTAAAATCATGGGTTATTAACAGTAACACAAAAGCGTTAAGTAAAAAATATATATAATTATCAAAAATAATACATATTTATACACCAATAGCAGAATTTTACCAGTAGACAAAAGTTAAAAACTATGATTATCTTGGTCACAAAATCACCGTCGGCAGAGACAGTCAGACCAGTGAGGTGAAAAGGAGGATAAGACTCTCTTGGGTGGGTTTTGGTAAGTTTGATTTCACAATCCAAAGCTCCATTCCCAACTCACTTAACCCCACAGCGCGTAGTGTTCCGTTTACGGCACAAAACTATTAAATTAGTTAAGATTAAAAGTATATTTTTTACTTCAATTTAATTAACCTTATCGTATAATGAAGAAAACGTTTTGACGGATTTTCAATTGACGACTCCATTCTCAAAAAAGCGCATGTATTTAAAAAAATTACATGACTATTTGTATTTTTCTTAAAAACTAGAAGAAAAAACAGAAGAGCACAAACCTGGTAGCGAACGTGTGGTCCTGGGAATCCTTAACGTGGACGAATATCGAAGGATCCTGGATGACGTTCACGGGAAACGATAGTGCCCACACGCCCTAAATTGCGCCCTCCAGTGATCATGCACAAATTTCCTACAACAATACATCATCCTTATGATATATAAAATCTTGTAATTGTATCCATTATTGATTTCTTGTCATAATAAATCTTAAAATACTATTCATATTGAAAGGATTGAAGGTATGAAGATGTTAAAAAGAAACTCATCATCTCAGTAATAATTTTGTTGTTACTTTTATCTTTTAATAATGTAATCAAAGACAATTTTTTTTGCAATAACGTTAAACAAAAGTCTATGAAAAAAGTATAACCAAATTAAATTAAAAATTTAAGAATATTATTTTTAATCGTGGTTGAACAGTATTGCATCTTTATATTACATACATCAATAAATAAATCGTAGCATACATCTAATCACCAATTTGAGTTTAAATCTAGAACTTTAGAATTCATTTCTACAAAATAAAATACCTGTATCGAATTTGATGAAATCGATGATTTTGGATGTGGCAACATCAAGTCGAATAGTGTCATTGACTTTGATAAGAGGATCGGGGTAACGGATGGTGCGCCCATCATGGGTGGTCAGGAATGGAACATTCTTGGGTCCCACTTGTACTTTCTTTACTTTGCACAGTTGTACTGCAAAAAAAAACAAAGTTATTTATTTTATTAAGCTGTCAGATATACCCGTACGTATAGTGGTAAAAAACAATTTTGTATTTATAATCTTGTATGCTTTTGACTAGACTTATCCTAATTTTAATGTTTTAAACTGGCCTAACAGGAAGACCAAATATTAAAGCTGTAACTCCCCTTTTCCTAAAATACTGACATCCATAGAAATCTGATCTTTCTGACTATTGGCCATATTCCTTGATCCACTTCAAACCTAGTAGTACAATTATTAACCAGGTTGCAGAGAAACTTACAAATTAAAAATACATGGTCAGTATATTTTTAAATCATCAGATTAGTATGAAATAAACTTTTATACTTTATTTGTATCTTTCTCTGCAAGTTATTGGGTTTTAAGAAAGCTGTTGAAAGTTTAAAAAACATTTCGTAAACCCAAATGACTTTTTAAAAATTTGTAAAAAATATATAAATATGACACATTATGTCCATCGCTAGCCAGTTCATTCTGGCAAACTGTAGAAAGAGTGACAGATCTTTTGAGGTTATCCACAAATCCATTAATTGTTTAACATCTTCATAGAGTGAAAATGCTACTCAGTCATGAGTGATCGATAGGAACATGTGGTAATCATAAAAAACAATAACTGGTAAATACATTAGGTGAACTAGATCACCCCATTCGATTGTTTCCCATGTAGATTTTGCAGACCGTATTCAACATGTAGCAGAGCATTGTCATGCTGTACAATTACTTTTGTTTTGTTGTGGTTGCTTTCAATGCTCCGTTCAAAAGCATCAATAATTGTGATTGAGAGCAATAATCTATTATGGTTTTGCTGGATTGAAAAACTCATTATATTTAAAACACTCAGCTGATTCACTATATACAGAGCGCGAGCTGGGAAACCATGGATATTGGATTTGGACGAGCTTCCATGGTTCCATGTTGATGTGTAGCCTGGCTCACTGCTCAATTTGCAACGCTTCAGGTAATTCTACTGTCTACGCTTCAGTCACAGCGAGAACTTGTTTTAAGTCCCTGATAGCAAATTGCATATATCTTAAATAATTAAGTTGGCCTATAGTCAAAAACAAGTTCACAAATCACTAGAGTACACTAGCAGCCAGAAAAAAACATAGGAATGCAAAATGCATCAAGTATATGTATCCGCCCTAAGGGTCGGCATTTAGAAAAGTAACAAGAAAGTTGACCCCTGAGGGTTTTTACTTTGGAATGTTTATTTGTGGTTAAAACTCAATTTTTACTTTCTACGTGCAAGATATACTTAAGTAACAAAATTTACCTTAGCTTCCTCTGGAGTAATGCGGTGAACTGTGAAACGTCCCTTGACATCGTAGATAAGACGGAACAGTTCTCCAGTTTTCTCGATGCTGACAACATCTGAAATTATAACAATATTGAGTAAAAATTCAGGTAGAGTTAAGTACGTATGACTTTTACTACTTAAATACATCTTTCAAGATAAAGGTGTGATGTTTGACGAATGAATGATTTATATGGTGCCAAAATAAGAGACACAAATTTTCATGAAAACTTTCAACTCCCGCTAATTCAATTATTACTACTACTCCTACTCTGCCTTATCTGCATCCAATGTTGCATAAGGCACTGCATTGGTACACCAAGTACAGTGAATCTTGACAATTTGTTACATGAAGGCAAAATTATCAGTCTTAAGCTTCAGCACCAGTCCAAGGTATCACATATGAAATAATTTAATTATATTATGTACAGTATTAATACATATCAGCCGCCAAGATATGGTAGCTACAAACATCTACAATCAACAAAACTATTTGAAATGCATTATTGTTTATTATTCACTAAATACAGACAATTTTTTCCGGTTGGTACAGCAAAGAACTTATTGCAAGTATAGAATTGTGAAGGGGGCAACTTTGCACCCTTTTCGTGGAAAAAATTATTTACTCATGACATTTTTATCAAAATAATTGGTATGCAGATGGGTTAGTAACTAGGTAGCCATTGAAAACGCTACATATTATTACATTCCTGAGATAACGGTAAGAAATACATCACCAATTTAAGTTCTGATTAAACTTAAAGCTTAAAAACTGCTTTCCCATATATACCAACCTCACAAAATATTGATACCGCAATATTTCATGAGGCTGGTTGATGGTAATATTTCAGATTGAAACAATTATTGCACATTCCCTTTCAAGGCTGTAATTTTTTTTTTACGATGTACTAGTTTTGTGTTTAAAGTATCGCTACTATTTTAATAAAATACGTATTTTTAGAAAGTACAATAATATACTAACCCATGAATCCAGCAGGGTAGTTGGGGTCAGTCCTGACTTTGCCGTCAACCTTGATGAGGCGCTGCATGACGATCTTAGTGACCTCGCTGTTGGTCAGGGCGTACTTCAGGCGGTTCCTTAGGAAGATGACCAGCGGCAGGGACTCCCGCAGCTTGTGGGGGCCGGTGGACGGCCGGGGAGCGAACACTCCCCCCAGCTTGTCCAACATCCATGCCTTGGGGGCGTGCAGACGCTTCAAGTGCTTCTTTGGGCCTCGAGCCTAAAATACACCAACAAAAATTACTCGACACACTTAACCAGACATCAAAACTAGACGCACAAAGGAAAAAACGACATATTATTGTAGATCAACTAAGATTATTAAGTGCTTTCACATAAACAACATTTGTTCCGAGCCTAATAACAAGCCAAACTGGACAACGGACGTTCGAAAAATTACACTGATTTAAGTGAAACATAATATTCACAATTGTTGCTCTCTTTGAAAACGCGTAAAGTTATATTTCACCGACAAAGCAACCGACTAAAAGACATAACCTCAAAACTTTTATTGAGCAAAATTAAAAATATACAAGGACAAATTATCACTCTGCACAAAGCACAAGAGAGTACATAAAAGTATTACGATTTTATTTTGATAAAACCGAACATCCAAAGAACGAATTTAATACATTTACATGGATATGTCAGAAGAAATTGCATGCTGTCAAAACATCGATCCTCAATCACCAATGGACTTAATACACTATATTATCGCCGGAACAAATTACAAATAATTTTGTGAATAAACTGATGGCTCGAAACACTAAAATACGAACTAGATTACAGTAGATTTTAATAAATAACAAACTGTCACTCACCATCTTGAAAACACACACGGAAAAGAGATTTGATAAAACGGAAACAGAACGATGTACACAAAAAAAAAATATTGCCATAAACAAAAATATGTGATCGGTACCTATCTAGAAAATCTTTTTCAATGCATTTGGTGGATTTTTATCTGTATAATATTATCTTTTTTACAGTGCATATGGAATTCCATATCTTAAATTTGTTGAAAAGCCTCAATAAAAATAGTACTCAGTTTGCAGAGCAGTACAGTTTTTAAAACTGACGAATTTTATAATATGAAACAAAAAAGAAACGACACTTTAACTCAATAATGAAATAAAAACACTTTCTATTACAAATGATTGAAAAATTGGTTCTTTTTGTATTTTTTAAATTTGTAATCGATGGATCTATACATATTACAAAAAATAATTAGAAAAATGATTAAAAAATTAAAATAGATAAAAACGTTATACTATTAACAGCTAGTAGTCTGAAATATAAGATCCAAATGAACATGAAATTTATACAAATATGCATTTATATTGCTTTTGCGGAATTCAACTACTAGCCCCCCCAGTTTAATGCCAGCAAATAGACGTCCGATTTTTTATACTTGCAACACTGTTTACATGATGTCACATTATTGATGCTACGCGGCAAATTAAAGTCGTATAATAACCCGCAAAAGCATAATGTATAATAATTTGATTATTCTCACCATAGCATTTTTGAACCGGGATATGATGTGGGGACTCCGGATTAGAATCTCTAGGTTCGAATCCAGCACAACTTGTTTCCTGCTTTCTGGCACAGACATTTCCGTATATTTGAAAGTAGAACGAAAATTAAATATTTGAGGAGGTTTTTCGAAGTATTATATAAGATCTCAAGTGTTTTTTTTTTTAAAATGAAACTTTTTTAAAAAACCCTCATAAAGAAAAATCTTCCAACTTTCATTATGATGAGTAATTATTATTACAATACGGAGATTTTATTTGATATGATTTACAATAGTAAAGTAAATAAAGTACCTGCTTAAAAATGTAGTAAAGTTTTTTAAAAAAAGCAACCAAGGAATAAAAATGATTACTCGTACATAATAAGTAGAAAATCGATGAAAAAGACGCTATTATAAGGTACCTAGATAGGAAGGCTCATAAAATACCTACCTACTCTACATCACCTAGTCTTACCACACATTCGCCCGAGAGATCGCCATTATATTAGTACACACCTACGTACACTTCTTTTGATAATTTATATGATAACATAATATTGATTTGTAGCGAATCCAGTGCCAATGGTTCAAATCGTTTAATTTTAGGAATGCAGTTCTATTAATCATCCACCTACCTGGATGTGTGTATTTATCGTTGTCTGTTTTATTGGCGGAGCGCTCGCCCCGCGGGGGGCGCAGCCCTCAACCGAACCGCGGCCACCTATAACTTATATCTTCACTTCCCATTGTGTCGGCCCTCATCTCATTTAGGTATCTTTGCTGTATTGGCAATATTGATTTAGGTCCTTCTTACATTTAGTAGGTACACTTCCAATTATTTATTTTATTGGCATACAATTATAAAGGATTTTGTTAAAATGCTTGGCATTTTTCTCAATGGATGATAGGGAGAACTCACATGTGAAGCGTCGCGCCATTTTATTGTTAGTAGGTAGGTGCATATAGGTACTTATAATATTATGTCACTGTCAGTTCTATTATTCTACTACTCTACTTCTATTCATACTACTACTACTACGACTACTTTACCTTATCCGCACCCAATGGTGCATTTCTTGATCATTTTATTACATGAAGGTAGGATGATGAAGGTAGATATATCCATATTCCCTTCCAAACTTTTCGTCGGTCGAAATGACAATAATTATTGTAATACATAAATTGGTAGAAATTGCTCAAAATTAATGATTATTTTCTCTACCAGATCTTACTGTAGCTACTTAAAACGTTAATGTTTTTTAAAAGTTGTACAAAAAAAAAAGTTAAATCATTTTATATTGAAAATGTGCAAATTGAATGCAATTGAAATGGATGTTTTAGTAAAAAAATTGTTAAGTATTAGAAACATGGCCATGCTAAAAAAGAAATATCTACTACTCTCCCTTAACCTCACCAAAGGTGCATAGGGCACTGCATTGATACACAAGTGCAGCGAATCTTGATCATTCGTTACATGAAGGCAAGATCGTTGGTTCAGGTATATAAAACCGAGTATGTAGGTATACGTAGGTTATTTTATTGGGACAATGAAGAAATTGAAATATTTTTTAATCACCCTAAACGTTAAACATAAGAGTGGTGGGGTGTTGGTTAAAAACCATGAATTTATACAATTTTTCTAGTAAACCAACTCGTGGTGTAGTGGATAGCGCGTTGGACTATCATGGATGAGTTAGCGGGTTCGATTCCCGTAGGGGGTCAACTGGAAATATTTATTTACATAATATGGTTTTCATATTAATATTTTATGCGTGATACCTTACACTGGCGCTGAAGAGTAAGACTGATCAACTTGCCTTCATGATCAAGATTCACTGCACTAGATTTATGCACCCGCTGGGTGCGGAAAAAGGAACCTAGAAAAGCCATGATCCCAACCGGTAGGCGTAGTTGAAAAACTTATTATTATAATGCATAGATGGCTCTAAATAACGGATTTTCACCATTTTGTAGTAAGAGAGGAATCATAGCAAAATGGAAAGCTTTACTGATCTCTACTAAAATATCTTGCGGACTTTTTTCTGCTATATTTTTTATAAACAGCAATTTTGATTTTTTAAATAATAATTTGTTCAAGAATCTTGCAAGATTATTTTAAAATTAAAATACGTACCTTTATAATTCCCAATAGGAAGAAAAAATATATTTATGAACAACCAAAAGAAAAAAATCACCAAAATCTACCCTTTCGAAATATTTATAGAAAGTTGCCTCGGTAAGTATTATTTTCCAAAGCTATTTTCTAATGACCATTTTACCTGAATTACCTCTCCAACAAAAATATACATTAAAAGGTAAATTCTCGTTAAAAAATACAGGGAGAATATTTATAAACTTGGGTCGAAAAATACGTAATGGGTAATAGGTAGAAATTCCCAATGAATTAACATTTTTGTAGATCTTTATTAGTGCTCTTATCATCTTTATATTAAACATTATATTCCCATTAAAGGATTCAGCCGCAATACGTGATTAATTATTTCAAGGTAGAAAGACGCAAAGGACTTACAAATATACACGAGTTAAAGAGAATAAAAGGACGAAACGGGGACTACCGCGAGATGAGACGAGCCTGATAACACGTGTTTACAGGATCCTACAGAAGGACATTAATTTCCTGCAGGTATCCCGATACGAGGAAGGACTCGGAAGGAAGATACGGGATCTCTACATGATCCTTAGTCCCGAAGCTGACTTGGAAATTTGTCAAAACTCGCATCTTATCACACTTCTTAAATTAAATCGCCACCCTCGTATGAATAACATTAATAAATAATAAAGGTTTTTTGTTTGTTTATTATTCAACGCACAAATGTCCCGTTTGTGATTTTTGGGAAAGTTTAATGTAAATGTTATTTAATTTTCTGAATGGTAAAAAAGGGGAATTCGAGATTTTTTGTGTTAAATTCGTATCATTTTAACTTTTCCGATGACTTTGACTCGTAGTTTACTTACTACTACTCTCCTAAGGATATCCGCACCCAATGATGCTTAGGGCACTGCATTGGTATTCCAAGTGCAGTGAACGAGACGCGAAGATTTTTATTTATGTAACGTAAAAAAAAAACTAGTACCTAAATGATATATAAAACTTTAAAGCTTTTTGTCATCCAATCGAATAGGTAATATACATAGACAATCTTATGAAACCTTTCGTCTTATTTATCATCTACCACCACCATGTAATGATTGGGGACCAACAGATATAAAATTTATGTTTTAAGTGCCTTTAATTTTTAATATTTACCTTTTTAATGAATAGAGGATCAAACTTGAAATTTCCTTTCCACCACCTTTCCGTTTTGCCTCGTAATTATTCAGTGTCACGTTTTCTCAACCGATCGTTTGTTCGAATCACTGCGTCTGTCAAATATGGTTCTAAATTCAAAATTGAGTGGACGGAAAAACAGATCTGACGTTTGTCTTTCCCGCCAACGCAACGCAACGGACAACAGGCGTATGGCGACAGGCGAAAATTCACCCCCTACGCGTGCTAACGTACAAAACCTAATATTATTTTGAATTTAATGATGGTTATTTATTAAAACCGGAGCCATTGTTCGTATTGACATGTGATCCGATTTGAGTAACGGCGTCGCTTGTCACTCCACACACAATAAATTATAATTAGTGCTTTGTTTGAGTTTAGGATATTTTTAGGGTAGTATATATGCTCTCAACAATGGTGATGATTTTATCAATCAATTAATCAATCTTATTTAGCTTAAAAGAAAAATACGGAGGAAAAAATACACCGCATTGCTTTAATATTGTTAACATTAGGCATCGAGTATTCTATAAATTCTCTCACAGTAATAAAGAAATTTTATGTACGCATATGAAGAGTATTAGGTGTACGCTGGTATGACTTTGTAAGTAGTACATAGGTGAGGCAACGGACACCTCAACCCTTGGTATCTGGGCCATATACTGCGTAACGCTTTCCGAGAGCCTTATTTATTTATTTGATCTTGTACATTGTGAGTTTAAAAAATAAAGAAATAATAATGTTATATATTATAAACATGTTTGCTTCTTTTACATAAGGTATAAGGTTCTTGGCGTTCTGGACGTCAACTGTTGACAATCCGTCGGCAGTTAACGTCTGAACTACGGGACGTAATTCTGACTTGGGAGAATGCACGGTAACTGGCGGCCGATCGCTTAGCTTTCAGGCTGTTTGTGGAATCCATATGCCATATGATCCACATAGGGGGTGGATATGAAATGATGATGATGGTTATTAAAAATGTTGTAAATATACCTAGTATATAATTAAAACATATTATAATATGTAGCTTTGTACGATGTTCGTACAATATGATCTAGATTAGGTGAATTTTTCCATTTCCTAAAATTACCGTTTTTTAATAATATTTTCCATGTTAGAATTATATTAAACTAACTAACTAACCATCACGCCATTTCCCGTAGGGAGGCAGAGAGGATAGAACGTCATACCACTGACAGACTTTCTTTGCTTTCTCTACATTCATACATCTTCTCATACACATACGCCGATTATTCCGACTTATCATATGTCCACTTTCAAGTACTTGTCGTACTTGGTCATGCCATGTCTTTTTCGGCCTTTAAACTTCTTTTAGTCGTTCTTTCATCACTCATTCGCTCCATATGACTAAACCATCGTAAAAGCCCTTCCTTGATTTTGTCGATAATGCTTATCTCAGCCTTGCACTCTGCCCTAATTGCGACATTTGTACACCTATCATACATAGTCTTACCACACATTCACCTGAGAGATCGCATTTCAACAGCATTTAGTCTACTTTCATCCTTCTTTTTCCAACACCACGCTTCACTACCATACATAAGGGTTGGTACCAGAACTCGATAAGTTCTTATTTGCCACAGTTAAATTAAAGTAAATTAAATAATAATAAAATAATTAAATTAAAGTAATTACTTACTTATTTATTTAATAAAAAGGTGGCAATTACAAAACATGCAAATACTACTACTACTAGTACTTTCCCTATCCGCTAATTTATGCATTAATGGTGCATAGGGCACTGCATTGGTACACCAAGTGCAGTGTATCTTGATCCCTTTTATGATCAATTTCACTTTTTATGATCAGTCTTACGCTTCAGTACATGCAGATAGCCTCCATAAAAATGTACGAAATCGCGTTTTCAATAAACTAGTTTTTGATGAATTCATCGAATCCCGTTTATGATAGAGCTACTGGTCTATTCAAGTAATTAAAACAAATCGATATGAACAGTATTATTGACTACTTACGTATCTACGTTCATAAGAAGGTAGGTAGATAGGTACGTTAGTAGAATGTTGAACAAGAATTATTCATGAGATTTAAAATGGTATCACAGTGTTTTTTTTCAACATTTTTATGTTAACTTATTCAATTGGGCGGCGATAAAGTTAATGTATGTTAACAGAGACAAATTTGTATTCGATAAACACGATGCAGATACATCTACTTACCGTCACCTCTTCAATTATTCATTCAGCACACTCTGGGAACTATATATTACGGTACACCCTGTTCTTAGGAAATTAAAACTTAATCTGATAACATTGTTTAAAAATAGATTCAGCTTTAAATAAAACATCCCTTGAAATCGATAAACATTCAGGATTTTAAAAAAAACATTAACCCAATCGATTGTTATTTTTAAAAATTTATTTTAATTTTTATTTACAGGAAAAACAACAGTTTAGATAGATGAAAGAGTAAATACAAAAAAAAAGCACGAAACCAATTATAGTTTTTCACAATTATACATTGGCAAAGTAAGATAGAAAAAATAAATATAAGAACTAAATATAAGACAAGAGATATGAGGGAAGGATAGAATGATAGGGATAGGAAAAAAGAAAGGAGAGGACTGGGAATAGAATTACTTTATAAGATTTCAATCAAACGAAAAAAAACGTCGGTATAATGTCAAAAATCTAGTAAATTATAACTGTACTGTATAATTTATGACTTTTTGACAGAATTCAGACAATATTAAATTGAAAAAAAAGCAGTTTTTTTTTCATAAAGTTTTATTTATTCGTCTATCGATCCTCGCTCTGGCGTGCCACATGGTCAGCCCATGCCACTTCAGATAGGAGATAGCTTTTGTAACGTCTATAACTCTGATGAAAATTATTAAAATATTGTAAACAAAACATTTGAACATAGATAAGATTGCATAACAAACATTAACAATATTGTAAAATTTAAAATCTGTAAATTGTGTTTCTCGATCAATACCAATTTTTTTTCGGTTTCAACATTGTTTCGCTCTTTACTGAACAGAAAAATTAAATAGATTTGATTTCTTAAAAATAATATTTTAGCGGTAATTAAGTGACGATGTGACTCGTTGTTGTATATTCGCCCCGGTGACCGCTCTGACTGTCTTGTGACACCATCGGATCATTTCGATACATTTGATTTTTTCGCTCATTCGCTCTTTCGCGCAGATCGCTCGCCGCCCGTGAACGTGGCCTACCCTTAAGATGAGAATTTTATGGAAAAAAAAACTGAGATATAAATTGCCTTAGCAACTGGTCGTTTTTCACTAACAGTTTAATCGGGTTAAACCGTAATTAGTTATAATGTATAAAATACAAGAATGCTATAAGCGACGCTGTTTATGATGATGCATAACTACTCATATAAAATTAATAAAAAATAATCAAAAATCCCTACTGATTCAGAAACGACTCTCAATGTGTTTTTTCTTTCGAAAATATCTGTATACTTCAGAATAGATAAAGAATTCGTTCTGTAGTATAAAGCTATTATTTCCTTACTTTTTTTTTTTAGATACTTTGATTTGCTTACTATCGAAAACCTACAGTTGAAAAAAAAATGAACACCAGTAACATACCAACACAACACCATAAAAACCTAAAGCATGACTTGATATAATCTGTGATCTGACATGTGATTTGTTAGTCACAGATTTTATTGAATATTTATTACGTTGATAGACGTACGATCACACATTTCGTATTCTGATGTATTCTATCCCCTACTAACAAAAAATGTGTTACGATAATCTCGGATTTACGATCGCATACAGAAGCAATACAGTCACTTATATTTAGCCAGATAAAAATATTCATTGATAAATAATTCAATAGCTACCGAAACGAGAAGGACCACCGAGATTATACCAACTAATACTTCCTGTTTTATTATCTCCATCTTTATTGTTTGATCATTGTTTTGGGACATATTAAAATGCTAGCATTTTTGATAAGCATCAATCTTTATAGGTACGAGCCATTTTCTGTAAGGACATGAATAAAAAATATTTAGGATGAGTACGGCAGCAGTTGAAAGAAATTTCGAGATCATGGGAAACATGCTGTTAGGTAACTGTATTTAAAAATCACAATTTTTGAAAGGAAAAACCTTTGTTCTTTTCCTGGTTTATTTTCGCTGAAAATCTTTTCTATGGATTTCGCACTCCTGAATTAATGGAGTATAAAGAATTAAGAATGGCATCTTTATCCCTGTTGAGACCATCCCGTCATGCTATGATCATAAAATCATCCCGGATTATAAAATTAGTGGGAAGGTATTTGACAACCTCAAGGTTTGGACACCCTCAAAATGTCGCTAAATTAAAATTTTGTGGGTTTTTCCTAGCGAAGCAACGAATTCTAGGTACTTAAGCGAATACAAAATACTGATTGTACTATTCATTGAATACAAATATATGATACTACGGGTAGATGCAAAATAAATTAATATTAGTCAAAGACGATCTAAGGTCTAAGGAAATATAAGTAAAACACGATAAGCAATAAACATTACCAAGTGATTTGATAATCCATGTTACCATCATTTTGGTGACAGACAGTTGAAAACATTTTTGTAGGTTTTATTGGAAGGTTTTACACAACATTTGCTAAGCAGTTTTTTTATCTCAATATCTGCCTACATCCTACATGCCAAAAAGATATTCGGCGAATACGAAAATACATGTCATTGGAGGTATGTCTACAATGAGGAAAAGAAAAAAATAGTATAAAAATTATTCTCTATGAAAATGTTTCAAAAATACTATTGCTGTATACTTAGGCAGTTACGGACTACCGTTTTACTTGAAAAATTTTTTTCTTTTTAATACCTTATCACTCCCTGAGAGTCTTGTGTAGTAAATTATGTATTTTATCATATTTGTTAATATTATTATGGTACTGATTAAAAATAAATATAAAAAGTTTGTGAATTAGTGGCGTTTGTAGCTTCTCACTGATTACTTCCTGAACTGAAACCTTAAACGATAATATATTATTTATACAGGAAAATATGCATTCAGTAATACAGTTCGCAGGCGATTGCAGGGTAACAGTATGCAGTCCGAGAACCGAGCCAATAACTTTACAGATGTTATTACGACTAACATTTTTTATCACGCGGGACGGGTGTCGATTTAACGGAGCGTGCAGGGAGATTAAGCAGATACGTAATTAGATCGATTATAAAGGAGACCGTCGGATAAGAATCGGATAAGATGAGCGGAATGCCGTACGATTTGTCGGATGAAGGAAGCGACCAGTCGGCGACGCCAAGCAACAAGGAAGATACAACGAAACCAGAACCAACTCATCAAAAGCGGCCAACACCAAAAATAAACAACATGAATTAATCTGTTTGTTTTTGTGAAGTGCCAGGGGTTTTGGCGGTTTTGTGGCTCCGCTGGGGACGTGGTCTGAGCGATGGGCGCATAGCCTCCGGGTAGGGCGGAGGCCCGGGCTGTGGGCGGGTCCGGGGGGCGCGGGGGGCCGCTAGATTACAGTCCACCGCCTTCCGAATTAAATTACTGCGGGCCCGGTCCGGCTGCACCCCGGGGTCGTGGCTCCAACTTGGTGGAATAGGTATGCTCGCATCATCAACCATTTACCATCACCATTCATAGTTCACAATCACCATCCACCATTTAATATCATCATTTACTATTATATACATTTACTATTTACTATACACTATTAACCATTACCATTCACCATTTCACATCACCATTCATCATTTACCACCTCCATGTACCTACTGTTTACATCCGTCCGTATTTTCCAATCATTACCATCCACTATTTTATATCACCAGCATTTAGCATCACCATCCACCATTTACCATTATTTCCATCCACTTTCCACTATTTACCTATTTACCAATACCATCCACCATTTTACATCACCGTTCACTATTTAATATCCACTATTTACCAATACCATCCACCATTTTACATCACCGTTCACTATTTAATATCCACTATTTACCAATACCGTCCACCATTTTACATCACCGTTCACTATTTAATATCCACTATTTACCAATACCATCCACCATTTTACATCACCGTTCACTATTTAATATCTACTATTTACCATGTCATCCGCCATTTCACATTACCATCCATATCCACCACTTATCATCACTATCGAATATATACCATACCTAATAATCATTTTTATGATTTAGTTTCACTATTCACAAGTGATTACAATTTATGCATGTTAAAAAAAGATAAAAATATCTGATTTGAAAAAAAATCTTTATTATTAATTAAAAAAAATCTGTATTAATTTAGATGATAAAAATATTACCCCAGGAAAAGAGTAGTGATGTTGGCCAACCGTACGAAGTAGAGGCGTGACCTATAAAACGCCGGTAGCTAAAAAGCTCTTCATGTCCATGCGTTGCGTATCGTTGTCGGGATTTTTTGTGCTTTATTTTGACAGTGGCCGGTGGAATTTATCGGTTTTATTAAAGGTGCTCGATGGACATTAAACATTGTACCGATCCGGAGACTGAACCCGAGACATTGGTAACAGAATACCAACGTAACTCTGTCTAATAACAGGGGATACAATCAAAATAAAATGGTTCTAGACTAAAACAGATTTAGTTTTGTAATATCTTGGTGCAAGTGTCTGTAGTTTTGGTGATATATCCAGGGTTTTTTGTACTTACACCATGATTTTTATCTGTTGCGTGTAAGTGTTTTTTTTTATCTATAGTCTTTAGTACCTACCTAGTACCTACTGAATTTAGTTCAAAAAGTGAAAACAAAAGTAATGCGTTTGGATGAATACATTTCTGTTAAAAATGTATGAAGTCAATAAATTAACCCATCAAGCTATGCATTTATTATTGGTTATTCAATCTTTTGAAGTTAAAAGATAAACTGACTCCACAAAAATTGCATTGGTTTATAATATGTTTTTAATACAAATTAATAATTCGAAGATTGCTAAATTACCCATTTATATAATGAGAAAGTCTAAAAGAAGTTACGATAAAGATATTCTAAGGCATGGATCATCGATATATCGGCATGTAGATACAGGTCAGCACGAGTTCGGTACAAGCGTTTGCGACCTTGTATCTACGATTTTCTATGGATTTACGTCGATACAGAGTCGATATCGACATCGTACCGACCTATATCAACATGTCAATATATTGGTAATATAATATGCCCAATGCCCTACAAATTGTTACTACAACATTCCCCATTCCGCTTATTTAGCGAATATCCACACCAGGTAACATTTTTGATTTTGTATATATGCTACGAATCAAGAATCATCCACCAGCGAGTTGAAAGCTCCAACTATGCATTGACATTGAAGTTAAGTATTTATTAGCAATTAGCAATATTTTTATATTGATCTTCTTCTTCTTTCCTTTTCTTATGTAATATTATTAAGTTTTCTATTTATTATCTTTCTTATTATATCTTATATATATATATCTTATCTCATATTTTTATCTTTCGGTTCTTTATTTTTTCTACTTATATTAAATTTGAAAATGTTGCTTGAAAGAGTGTAAAGAGATATTCACAATCGACATTCTATGTATACCCACTAACAGGTTATGCCTTTGTGGGATTTTTGTTTATTTTTATTATTTATTTGTGTATTTATTACGTATTTTTTTCATTAAATACAAATATTTAAAAAAAGATTAAAAATTTGTGTTTATGTAATATTTTTTTTTTAAATGTACACAAAAAGTGAACTTCGAAAACCTATATCTATTTATAGCGGGTAGGTACTCTATTGCTTTCCATAAAACATATTCGGTTAGAAAATATTAATAAATTTACATAGCATTCACATTTACAGGAGCCAGGATCCTACACATATAGTATGTAAGTTTATTTATTATAAGAGCTTAAAGCTTGAAACGGTAAAATAAAACGGTGCAAATATACAGATACACGTGGATAATGGTTGTAATTAAAATCGATGAAGTAATTTTGAATTCTTTGTACGCTAAATTGCTCCTTATTGCAAAATATTATTGCTGTTACAAATGTAATGTGGTTGTTTTGTTCGAAGGTGCTCATTAAGACAAGTCGCTACTTAACTAACTAACTAACTAACTAACCATCACGCCATTTCCCCGTAGGGGTAGGCAGAGAGGATAGAACGCCATAACACTCTGTCCTGACATACTTCCTTTGCTTCCTCTACATTCATACATCTTCTCATTCTCATGCAAACGCCGATCATTCCGACTTTTCACATGTCCACTTTCAATTACATGTACTTGGTCATGCCATGTCTTTCTCAGCCTTCTGCGGCTTCTACATTCAAGCACACTTGCATTTAAACTTCTTTTAGCCGTTCTTTCATCACTCATTCGCTCCACATGACCAAACCATCGTAAAAGCCCTTTCTTAATTTTGTCGATAATGCTTATAATAATCTCAGCCTTGCACTCTGCTCTAATTTCGACATTTGTACACCTATCATACATAGTCTTACCACACATTCGCGTGAGAGATCGCATTTCAACATTAATGATCGACTTAAGTATTTTGTTTACCCAAAAAAATATACCACGTCTTATCTCTTTGTTTTCGTCATAGTTATTTTTTCTTCTTACCTTATTTTTATTGGACTGTCTATGTCTGTAAATACACGAATAATTTTTTTTATTTATGGTTTATATAATTTTTTTTATTTAAGCGATGTATTGGTTTAAAAATAAAAAGCGTTTAATATAAAAGCTTTAAAATTACGGGTCTCTGTTTCATACGAATGTAGGTACCCCTACTATCAAATTGCAAGAGCCGCAGCCATTAAAAATTAAAGTCTGGACCGTGTTTTAGATCGTGGGGCCCGTTCTGAAAATTGGGTACCTATCTATATAATAAATACCTATAATAATCTGCTTGAGGCGGCAAATATCCTTGTGCGACCGATGCGATGCGCGATGGCCCGCTGCCGAGCGCGATGGTCTAACCCGGGTGTTGAACCAAAATATATACTTCCATCTTCCACTGGCACTGGTACGGGATATAGGGATGCAATATCGACATACAAATGTCGATGTTTCATGAATATCGACATTGAAGAAACATACGCACATATAATTTATGTATGTAATGAGAATAAAAAAAAATTTTAGTTAAATTTGTTCTCGATGTTCTCTAAGATCAATAGGGTTCTTCCCGATAACATGAATATCCTTGAAAACGCTATAAATATTTAAAGTATATTTTTTACAATTCCAACGATATAAAAACACAATGATCAAAAGTTTTGTTTTTCATTTATAAATTTATGTTTTAAAAAAACACTAAATCGCGAGTTACTTTTAACGCCCGTTATTGGCTAATGACGTCATACCCGTCCACCGCGGAAGGCGTGAAATTCATTCCGTAGTGAGCGCCTATATTGCTGTGACGTCATACCGCATGCGCGCTAAATGGAGGATTTGGCGAGCTATTTGAAAAAGCGCTATTTCAAACCGCGCTAAAAAATTCATATAACATCGTAAAAATTAAAAAAAAAATCCCCTGATATTGTTATTTTTCAATCATTTTTTTAAAATAAAAAATAAAAAATCGGGAAGAACCCTATTATAAAAGCAACTTGTAATCAAAATCTCTAATGCAAATAAATTAAATTAAATATCCATTGAAAAATGTCGATATCTTGTAAGTCATTCGGCGAGAAGTTCACAAGTAGATGCGAAAAGTTGGGATAATCGACGAGCGTGCATGAGGAAATGTATGAATGTGGAGGAAGCGAAAGACGTGTGCCAGGACAGAGCGGTGTGGCGTTCAGACCTCTTTTCCAACCCTTCGGAGGAATGGCGTGATGGTTAGTTAGATAAAGGGTTGTTAGAGACAAAATCGATGAAATAACGGGGATATAATACAGGATTAAGGTCAATTTATTCTCATTAAAAAGCATTTCATTTCCGAAAAAGTGACTGAAAAATTATAGGTTTTTAAAAATATCGATATTCGTTTTCACAAAAAATTAAAAGATTTTGACAATCAAACATCGATATTTACAATATATCGATATATTGTATGCATCCCTAACGGAATAGTACCCCAGGCCCGGGTACTAAACATTACGAATCTACACCGATATTATTCGGTATCCCAATTTCCATCTCGACATTACTTAACTACCTGATATTTTTTACAGTGGACATGGCTTCTCATGCACTCCTACGCATGCATGTACATACATATTATACATGGTGTAACAAAACTCGATGTACAAGCGGGAAACCAGTGAATCCTAGTCATATTTGGAGTCGATTGTGAAGAATTTTCTTTTTATTTGACCCATAGTATTCAAAAAATTGAGTACGAAGTTAATTATTTTTCGATAAATTTTTGCAAATTGTTATCACATATAAATTATTTAGTGAAATTTAATAGAAGGTATTCTAAACTAAATAAAAAAAAATGCATTTTAATCAGAATTTGTGCAATTTTACTTAATCTGCCATACTTATCAAAGCTTTTATGGGATGAAAAAAAATATTTTTTTTTTCTCAAGCTCAGATTAAAAAGTCATATTACACATTGGACTCCAAATATGATGTAGATTCACGAGTTTTCGGGTTGTACTACGAGTTTTGTTACTCCATGTACATTTCATTTTTGTTTAGAAGTTTTCTTTATCCCCTATCCCCAATCAAGTACCTAATATTTTTTTTAAAACATGTTATCCTAAATTATGGTTTATATTTCGGCTACCGTGCATGAGGTCGCGGGTTCGATTCCCGTAGGGGTCAACATGAAAAATCTATTAACATATGATTTTTCATATTAATATTTCATGAGTGATACCTTGAACTGGTACTGAACCGTATGACTGATCTTCAGACCTTCATGTAATAAAAATGATTAAGATTCACTGCACTTGGTGTACCGATGCAGTGCTCTATGCACCATTGGGTGCGGATAAGGGGAAAGTAAGTAAGTATCCTAAATGAATATTGGCTGTAAATAGGTTAAACACTCTTTAAGCAACAAAACGTACATTTCTCAGGCGATCAGAAGAACTAACAGCTTTGCTCCCGTACAAAACTGAAGACATTTAATGTTTATATGATGTTAAATATAATATCCTACTGGATAGTGAGAAAGAGTTGTATTCTTATCCCAATATTTGAAATATTTACAAAAAAACTATTTTGAATTTTGGATAAGGTTTTTTACCTATTCAGTTTTCTAACACTCATTACAGTATGCAGCTTAAAGGGTTTTACCTGTTCAAACTTTATTCACCTGGCGGCCAATTTGTGCAATACATATTTTCCACGAGCGAATATGGAATAATGATGTTGATGATGACAGTAATAAGTACCTATCTACAGAATGTAGAATGCACATAATAACTTGCCACATGCTCCACATAGGGGCGAAAGTGGCGAAAGAAGAAGATATGATTTCTCAATGTGATACGTCAAATTAACCAAAATTTTTGGTAAAATAGTTTTTATTTAAAAAAAAGTGTTATATTTTAGGTAGGTAGCCAATACTAATAAAAAAAAGGAGAAAAACTTAAGCTTATGAACCAGAACCTTATGATTTCTTTTGCTTTGGTTAATAATATGACACTTTTACATAATTAACTTTTTAAAAATGTTACTGATGTAAAATTTGATTTCCCCAAAATGTTTGATAAAATCTTGAAGCTACGAACTATGTAAGAACATCTAAATATTTTTATTTATTTATTTAAAACTTCATTTAAAATTACATAGCAAGAGTACAAGGGCGGGCTTATTGCTTTTAAGTAATATCTTCCAACAAACCCTTAGGTATTTAGTGATAATTTTTATTGTACAGGAAAGAAAGGTGGAAAGACTAAGCTTTAAAATGAAATTGCATTATTTACAAGATTTAATATTCTTACTTAAATATGACTCGGGAAATGGAAAAGACGAAGGAAGGAAAGGGATAGGGAAGAGGATGATTGAAGGATATTTTAAAGGTTTGAGGAGAGGTAGTAATGCTTCAGACGTTTCTTAAAAACAAATGAGGAGGGTGCATCTTTTACATCCCTTGGTAAATTGTTCCATAGTCTTGCAGCTAGGACAGTGAATGATTTCGTAAAAAAGGAAGTGTGATGCCTAAGAATACAGAGTGTTTTTTCATTCGATGATCGTAGTGATAGTCCATGCTCAGAGAGGTAAATAAAATTATCTGCTAGGTATCTCGGTGCAATTGGGTTAGAATATTGTATAAAAGGGAAAGAGATTTTTATTCTCAACTCTCAAATAAACTGAGCAAATTATTGATCAAGTCTAGTTAGTGTTAGAGTATTTCGACCTCCACGGTCATGAAGTTAGGTATATGTAGGTACCTATAGTATATAGGTATATATAATATTATTTATAATAACTGATAACATTCCTGAATAGGCAGCCAGTAGCCAATGGCTCTAACTACAGCGTGTATTGGAAACCTGGATGATTTGTTGAGCCGATCGTTCGATGGACAATTATAATTAAAAAATCATAAGAAAAACAAGTGAGTTCTGGCGGCTCTCGCTACCACCGCGATGAGAAATTGGATACCCAGCAAAGGGCGGTGCGTCCTTATTTTCGCGGGATGATATAATTAAAATTTCAATAATAAAATGGCCTTTAAATTTCTTTAATATATCTAATGAGTGCGCTTAAAATACTTATTCGGTGAGTGCGCTACATTAATGTATCACAAAGCAGAAGATACAATTTAAAAAAAAATGAAGGTGTCTATTCAAAAACACTACGTTTTATGCTTTTCTAGATTTTAATGTTTTATATTTTTCATTAGGAGGATTGGATATCCTTGAAAGTGGGCATGTAAGAAGTCGGAATAATCGACGTGCGTGCATGAGAAGATGTATGAATGTGGAGGAAGCAAGAGAAGTATGCCAGGACAGAGTGGTGTGGCGTTCTATCCTCTCTGCCTACCCCTTCGGGGAAATGGCGTGATGGTTAGTTAGTTAGTTAGTTTGGATATCCCACCTGGTCCAGATGACGATGGTGTTTGAATTTACCGATAGTTGAATTTAAATATATGTTTTTCATATAGAGGGGTGTCACACACCTTTAATTGTGGAAAATGTTGTAAATGACATTAAATGAATTATGATAAATTTAACTCGAATTGAATTACATATTACGATATCATATATTATAGAGATGATTGAAGAACGTGGCACTTGGTGCACAACTTTCATTTAATTTTAATTTCATTAATACTAGGTTTACCTAAATATTTTTCAAACTAAAAAATAACAATTAAAAACAGTTTAATGTACCTAGATATAATAACGAACTTCTGAAGTTTTATATTTTGAAATTGAAGCCAAGCACAAAAATTTTAATTGTGGAAAAATTACTATAAAATGATTTATTTTATCAAGATTTTTAATTAATTTCAATTGGATTCTTGATCTGAATTTTGAAACCGAAATTTGTGAGAAAATTGTTAAAGTTACAAGTGTTGCTTTTCTCCTTTGACGAAGTTTGGCAATTTTTTTAATATTCAAGGTAGGCGCCAAGTGGGGAACACTTAAATTTTACCAAATCTTCCCACTCGATAATCATAAAGCTTCTCTTTGTGATTTCTCCGAAAACCGTGGTTCGAAATTGAACTGTTACTTAATTTAATTAAAACTATTAAATTGTTTGTTGTAAATTGAACTGACCCTAAATTGACACATTTAAAATTAGTAAAATTAGGAATGGCACGCATACATTTTTAAGCCGCCAATTAATACGATATATATATATTTTTTATTATCAGGTAATTCCATAGTTGTTTGATTATTTTTCCTTTAATTAATATAAGCGTCAACTATCTGAGTTTATTATACCTCCATTGAAGGAAATTTTTTGTGCACAAACCATTAAAACAACCACGCCTTCGAATGAAATTTGAAATATCAACAATATATGAGTATATATAAAACGTTTATTTACCTACCCATTTTTGTGCCCCAGAGAGCCATGCGCCGCCACTGGTGGCGAGAAGCGGTGCAAGCGAGCGTAGGCAGTAGTTTAATATTCCTAAATCATAGGCCTGTGTAAGACAGAAGCCGAGCTTAATTTACAATAACATGTCCGAGATGCGAGACTTGACTTGATCTCTCAAATGGCCGAGACCACTTACGACTTTATCGTCACCCCCGCACTTTATTTGCCGAAGAGAGATTATATTATGTGCTTTGTGTTACTTACTGAAGATAATATCGTCCTTCGTCCTGACTTACATTATCATTTATACTTTTATTATTCACATAATGGCGGCCTCCGTTGCGTCATGGCTAAGACGCTGGACTCACGATACGGAGGTTTCGGGTTCGATTCCCGGTGAGAACACAAAATCAAAAGTGATTTTTCTCAAGCCTGGGTATTTGTGACGTTGTTCCCCTCTGTAATTGGGCATCCCGACCTGTTAGGGTGGTTAAATTAATAAAATAAAATAATAAAACCATTTATAATAAACCTCACACATAAACAATTTTTAAAACAATGCTGTCCCGATAAACTAGCAGTACAGAGTGTAAATAAAAATTAGCCAATTAGAAAATTCTATCATAGATTATTTTTTTCTGGTTATTTATGCCGTGTTTGTGGGTTTGTGGTGATAACCCAAAAAAATATGGTCTGTATTCTGAAGGCCCTGAAAACTTTTAAATTCGTTTTTATAATCATTTTTCACCTCGTAGCTTGGTGGTTTTACGTTGGATTACCATGCATATGGTTGCGGGTTAGATTCCCAATAGGATCAACACGAAATATTAATTTTAATGTGGCTTTACAAATATAAATATTTACCTTGGACTAAGTGTAAGGCATTATAGCGAGTGATCTAGATTTGCTTAAATGCGCCCTATGCATCGTATCTTGATCATTTTTTACACGAAGGTAAGATGGTCAGTCTTACGCTTCTCCACCAGTCCAAGTTATCAACTACTACTAGTTTCCCTTTTCCGCACTCAATGGTGCATATTGCACTGTATTGGTACACCATGTGCATTGTATCTTGATATTTTTTTATTACATGAAGATAAGCTAATCAGTCTTTCGCTTCAGAACCAGTCCGAGGTATTACTCATGAAATATTTAAATGAAAATCACATGTAAATGAATATTTCATGATGCCCCTACGGGAATCAAACCCGCAACCTCATGCACTGTAGCCAAATACGCTACCACCATGCTACGGAGCGGACAAGCACATATAAAATGTTTTCATGCGACTGAATTTTATTCATTGAATTTTAGTAAAAAAATATCTAAGTTATTCACTTGGATTTAACGGATTTTTAAAACTAATAACTAAGAATTATGCCTTTGATTTTTCTCATTGCGTTGTTATTTACCTACTCGATATTATCTGTTCATGATTTAGGGGTGTTCAACATAATTTTAGAATACGTTTTCAATTTTGTCCGCTATTTGGAAGAAGTATAATGTTGTGGAATCCAGAAGCCATGTTTGGCTGCCGTTTTATGAGTGTGCTCCACCCACCAATTATATTTCACGTTTAGATAAACCTGGACCCATCAGAGTACCTATCCCTGACTTCGCTATACTGAAGACTAACTAACATTATGCCGAGTTTAGACATAGTATAATGTAACCGTGTTGAATAATGAGCAATCCCCTAAAATAATAGACTATGAAGCCCCTGCGACTATTTCATTCTCTAAATTGTTTTATTTGTGACATCAATGTTACTTAAATTACCTACTACGTTTGTGCTTGTGTAGTATATGGTATATGGTCTATGGTGAAGAAACTGCATATTATATCATAAAGATTTACATCGAGGAATTTCAGTTATGAATCAAATTTGAGTAAATTTGGCGTCTCTTTTTTTTTCATGAAAAATCTTAAATTCGGAAATCTACAAAATATGTATCGATAATAAATTATCATGACAAATTGCGGAATCTTATAGGAACTGCATCGGTACACCAAATGCAGTGTATTTTCATCATTTTATTACATGAAGGTAATTTAATGAATTTTATTTAAGTACCATATTATTATTATTATTATTAAGCCTTTTACTTAATGTATTATTATGACATTTTTAGATTTATTGTTTTTTATTAAATTTCTATTTATTTTCAATTTTTAAAATTATTTTTAATACCAATATTTAGCCTTTTAATTCACAATTTAATAATTTGTTTGTTACTTTTTGATTGAATGTTTATTTTCAATATATTTATTATTCTAATATTTATTTCCCATTTATTCTATTTTTTATTCTACGTTATTCTAATTTATGTTCTTTGTTTTGTTTTATTATATATTGTGTTTGTAAAATTTTTATGTAAGAGGAAAAAAATGTATGTTAGTTTGAAAATTGAATAGATTTACTTGCCTTAAAACGGGTCAAGGGCCTAGTTAGGCTGTAAAATGTAATCGGTTATGTACTTGTTAAATTTGAATAAATATGTAAAATAAATAAATAAAAAGATGATCAGTCCAAGGTATCACACATGAAATATTAATATGAAAATCACATCGTAGCATAGTGGTAGTGTATTTGGCTACCGTGCATGAGGTCGCGGGTTAGATGCGAACAAAATTATAGCCTTAAAATGCTATAAATTTTCAACAACATATGCAAATAATATTTTTAATGATGATATTTTTTTATTATTAAACTTACTTAGTACTATATAATTTTTACATAGACTAATATTATTACATTACACTTCATTATTTTATTATTTTTTCTCTATTCTCATCCTACTATTATACATTTTTCAATTTAGCCATAATATAATACCAACACTAATATTTTTCACACATATATTTTTTACATTTAACCCTAAATGACATTACATTTTGTTCATTTCTTATTTCATCAGGAATCTCCTCATACATTTTAATGCCCTTATACATTAGACAATTCTGTGACATAGCTTTTCTTTTCTTTTCTAATGTTATATTTGTCGAACCTCTTGTTGCATATTTATGAAAAAAGTCATTGTTTTTTAATTTGTTTTGCAAATATCTTGGAATTATCCCTTTAACAATTTTGTTAATTTCATTAGCAACATTATATTTAATTCTTTGGTCTACAGACATAATATTCAAAAATTTAATCATTTCTTATAAATTAACGCAGTTGCAATAAACATATTATTCTTTGTCTAAACTCAACTTAATTCTTTATACTCTCTTTCTCTATACCCCATGTTATTCAACTCGGATAGTAAGAATTATGGGTTTAATAATCCGGGCGTCTTCAAGTCGTGACTATGCTCCCGGTATTGTTAGCCAAATTATTATGAAGACGTACAATAAATTACCTTTCAGGTTCTTTTATAACCTACCGAATGGATAGGTCGTCTTGTACTCCCAATTCTGGAGACAGCGGCAGATGTACGAGTATTATCATCTGAGGTCGGTGCACGAATTCATTTTGTCTTTTTAATGATTATTTAGAAGAGATATTATTTCACGTTAATAAATAAGTAGATACAACACCATGCGCTAGCCCTACTACGGCGTAATACTAATCATCTTGCCTGCATGTAAAAAATGATTCAGATTAACTGAACTTAGTGAACCAATGCAAAATGCATTCAATTGCGAGTTCAAATAATAATTTAGGAAACAAAGAAAAAAGAGAACCTTAATAAAAAAGTGAAACTAATAATAATAATAGAACCGGGTTGTGGTCTAGTGGTAGGTTCGGGGGCTTCGGATTAGAATCTCTAGGTTCGAATCCCACTCCAGCACAACTTGTTTCCTGCTTTCTGACACAGTTATTTCCGACTATTTGAAAGCAGCCCGAAAAGGAAATATTTGAGTATATCATAAGTAATCAAATGTTTCTTTTTAACAAAAAAAAAAGCCATTTCACAATAATATTCTTTCTACACTAAGTTTTTTCCTTTTGTTTTCCCTCCCCCTTGCTTAAACACACAAAAAAACTTTAAAAAAAAGTATTTCACCAATCTTAGCATTCATTATTAAGCTCAGTAATTAAGTCGTAGACTACAGTTACGACATTTTGTAAAATAAAAAGTTCCATTTTATTTAGTTATTATTATTATTAGGATAATTTATTAAGCGCCATTTTTGAGAGAAATCACCTCAAGGGCGCTGTACATTCGATATTCTTAATTTATTCCAGCTCTCAATTTATGATTAAAGGATCTAAGACAAGGATTATTTAAGAAACGATATTAAATCTATACGTAGGCGAAGTACTGAACTCCAATTCGTCTTGCAGCTACAAAGCTACAACTCAGCTTCACCCACGCACAAATTAAATTAAAACTATTTTACTAAAAACGCGATACAAGTGACATACTAATTCTACTGATAGCAGATAGAGTCTAGAATCCAGGTTGTCTTGCAGCTACAGAGCGCATGGACTATTGGAATGCCAGCTTCCATCTGATATCAGTAATTGGGGTTAATGATTTTACCAAAAAGTTTAGTAGTTTTTAAAAAATTGGAGCAGGATTACAATACATATTTTTATCTTAACTATTTACTGAATATACCTTGAATTTACCGAGAGATACTCTATTACAATATGTCTTGCAGCTACCAAGCGCATGGACATTTGTTTCGTAGTGCTCGGTATCGTTGTCGGGTGTATGTAGCTCGTATTGAAGTTGTAATAACCTACTAGATTAAACAATATCTCGTTGTGTATAAACTGGTATACCTCCGCCGTTAGCCTCAGGTACTGATTAAAAGAAAATCTATACTGATTTGTAATTTACAATTATTGTAGTTCTTATGCGCTTCTTAATAATAAAGTATAAGTACCTACCGGTATCTCGGAGACTCCCATTCATCCATATTACAAGAAGACTACTATTCTCCGAATACACCCACCTACCCATGAAGAAAATAATATTAATAGATTATTAGTAGGTAATTCATAATAATATTTCATTCAAAAATAAAAAAGGCGTAATTTTTTTATCTACATTTTAAATCGTTTCGGGACAATTAAAAAAAAATGGTGATTTGTGTTTTAAGTATGAAAAAAAAATTTTAAACCATTATTATTAAAATTTACAATAAGACTACGATAGAACAAAATAATATGTACAAGTTAAGATAAAGAAGTTAATCACTAAGTTTTCAGTAGGTATTTGGTTAATGATTAATATTTTATATAAATATTTTATTAGATTTTTTTTTTAATTAAGAAAGGTCTTTTACGTTGGTTCGGTCATGTAGAGCGAATGGATGATGAAAGAACGGCTACAAAAATATATGATGCGACTGTGCCTGGATGTAGAAGTCGAGGAAGGCCGAGAAAGACATGGCATGATCAAGTAAAACAAATGTTTGAAAATGGGCATGAAAGAAGTCGGAATTATCGACGTGCGTGCATGAGAAGATGTATGAATGTGGAGGAAGCAAGAGAAGTATGCCAGGACAGAGTGGTGTGGGGTTCTATCCTCTCTGCCTACCCCTTCGGAGAAATGGCGTGATGGTTAGTTAGTTTAGTTTTTTTTTCTGTTTTACTATGCCATTTTCATTTACAACACTAAAAAATATAATTGGATCTTATTTTTTTTAGTTAACTCGATTTTATGTATTTAAACTGTCGTTATTCCTGCCAATAAAATATAATAAAACAAATAAACACGGCATTTGCGGCGACGCTTATGCTTATCTACAAATTAAATAAACTAATACCCATATTATTTAATATATCAAAAGGGGCATCAAGCTATTCTTCTTAATGCTCGGTGCAAAAATGTTAATGAAAACGGTATATCCACCGAGCAAAGTTAAATAATTATATGCTTGGAGCGCGTGCTTCAATTTAATAAATAATAACGTATTTGCCGCTGTACAGAGGTATATTTGTTCAGCAATTTGTTATTTGGATTCGCATAATTATTATTAACATCATCGTGTGGTGGTTCTGCTCGCCTACTGAACCTATTATTATATGAATCAACTAGATGTCACTTGAGGCGATGTTCACCCTTTCATTCTACATATTACGATTATATACATATACCTACCACTGGATTATCTGTTCTGTGATAGGATACCGTAGAGGTACCTACAAAACTTCAACGAGACCACTACAATACTGCTAGTTATAAAATTTTGACGTGATAACGTCTAATAAATCGATGAACGCCGGCTGCACACTTGAAAAAGCATGACTCATTGTCACGTTCCGCCTGAGCCGAGTGTACAAGCGAGAGCGCGAGACAAGCGATAGAGAGGCACGATCGGCCTAAGTGTTCGGTTTGTGACGCATCTATCTCTCTTCCACTCCATCGGCCGATGCATCCGAGTAGAAGGGAGACAGCAGCAGCACACAAGCTACAAAGTGAAAGTGAAATTGTCATCACCAAAATGAAATGAAATCACCAAATTAAAAAATTGAAATTTTCAATTAACTCCTGCTTTGTATTATAAAAAATAATGATAATTCAGTAATAATAATTCAATTCAATTAATAAAAGTATGCTATTTTTCATCAATGTTTTCTTATGACGTTATCACGTAAAATTTATCGTCCGTAAACCGACTTTACAGACAACCAAACGTTTTTATATTTAATAGATAAAACGATATAAAAGATACCTGGTTAATATGCCTTCCTATATGATATGTGAGGAACACAAGTGAGACAATGAATGCAGCAACCTTTGGTATCTACTGTCACCCCGCGAAGGCGTTTCGGCTGGCTGGGCTATACGACTCCCGAGAGTCTTAACCATGCTGTCTATTTTACAAGGCAGCAGGTTCTCGGCGTCCTGGATGTCCACTGTTGACAATCCGTCGGCAGTTTGCGTCAGAACTGCCTATGCGAGACGTGAACTTATCAATGTGTAAAATGAGTTCTCAAAAAGTATAGGTACCTACAGAACATTAGAAAACGCTTGTTTCTTGTTAGTATCTAGTTATACGTTACGATATTTTTATTTTGTAAACATTTTAGAAACACGAATTTAAACTAAATAAAAACCAAACGAATTAAACATTCCTCTAATACACCATCCACATCACAGATATTTCTATAAGTACCCGTAATAAATTCATAAAAGAACACAATATTAAAAGTAGGCAGGCGGATTATCCGAAAATGCTCGTAAATTATATACCCGAAGTATGAAAAAGTAATCAATGGATGTTCATAAAAAACTGAGACAAAAACTAGCGGAATGTTTTGATAGATAGTGAAATATCTAATTAGGGGTCTGAGAAGCCTCCGGGTACTAGTGTAGAAGGCTGTTCAGGACCTATCGATTGGATTTTGTAGGACCTCCGAATGTTTTGCATTCCTTCACTGATTCCTTTTTGGGGTACCAATTATTGTTACACATTTTTTCCGAAATGGAATTTTAATACACAATTGGGAGATACTGAAGCAATCTGGTTTAAAAAATAATTTAAATATGTTTTTTTAAAGTATTTGTTTTAGGTCCAAGGGAATTATGGGGCAAAATATTTATGCGACATAAAAAAAACAGTATTGTAGGAGCTGCATACCTTCCCTTCTTCCTTATTAATTTATGATGGAGTTAAAAATACGGACTTATAGACTTTTTATAATTTATTGTGCTCTCTAGCCCTATACCCATTCGTTTGAAGAAATATTTGTATTGTGAAAAGATAGATTGCAAATCGTTGGAATGGAGAATAATGCTTTAAACATATTGTTTTATACTATATTATTTATTGAGTTGGCATTAACGTTGTGGAATAACATGATTAAATAAAACACTTTGTTATTTAGACCACTTGAATTTATTTAAGCACTACTTTAGTTTCGGAAAACAGAACTTTCCATCATCAGGTGTAGTAATAAACTAAATAAATATAAATATACAGAAAAAAGGATACAAGTATGGGTGGGCGGAGCTAATTAAGGGGAGTGGGGGAAGGGGTATGTAATGGGAATATTGTGAGTAATGGTGAGGTATTTTTGAATGTAATATTATTGATCAATGTTTTATACTGAATAAACGTTTATAAGGTTGGAATTTTTAAAATAAAACAAATTAAAAAAAATGAAAATAATAATCAATATTAAGTAGCTACGTAAAGGTACTTAGGTAAAGGCAAAGGTATTTAACTACATACCTTTCGTCATACTTACTGCAGGTGCGAGTAAATGTGAATGTTCAAGCAATGTCAATGTGGAATTTTTTAGTACAAAAATATTATGTTGAAACGCCATAAAAAACAAGAATTTTTCAAATACTTAACGCTTTTATTTAAGGGAGTCGTTTATCATTCTCCCTCTTTAAAAAATCAGCAAATAATCTATTTAACTTTTTAAGCTACAGCCATTGATATATAATACATTTAGATCTGCCTTGCAGAGTAAATTGTTTAGAAAAAGTAATGACACGAAGATTCTGCACCTCAATACTCTTACACGGGTCGACCTATCAGAGCCCTTCGACTGCCGGCAAGCATCCGCCCACACACCGCAAAAGGTATGGGGGCTAAATATAGGGTTACAGTAACAGTATACAATACTAACCCGTTCCTTACGAGGAGCGTTCATGAATTTTACCATGCATCTAAAATGACTTTTTTTTTCTTGTGGACGGGCTGTTTGCTATTATTTAAGAAGAAAACTTTCTTTGAATGATAATTGTTTTAGGCCATGTAAACGAATATAAATAAACACTTACATGTGGAAAGTAACACTTTTTAACGTAACATCTTTTTTCTTAATTTTATCCGTACGGTTTTAACTACACAGAAAGGCATTTCGGAATGTTTTTCTGAACGTCCGACTCTGCCGGCGGTTAAAGAAATACTGTATATGCATGCGTCTGGCGGAGTCGGAGGTATTGGCGTAGTTGAAGTGTCATTAATTTTTTGGGTTCAGTTCAAATCTAAGTAAATCAATGGCTACAGCATATTGTTAACACAGATACTGTAAGCGCACTTTATACGGGACAGAAAACTGTACACTTTCTTGTGCAGTTTGCAAACTGTCCCATATAAAGCGAAAACTGTGTGGAATATTGAATGGTCCGGGCGACGCCGACGTTTGGCTGATCTGACAATTAATGTTTTTATGCTAACGTTTAAGTAGATATTTATATATATTGAATGCTCTGAAAAGCGTAAAAACAAATAATATATTTACATTATTAGATATATTAATAATTTCCTGTGTGCAAACAAACGATGATAACTTACGATCGCGCTTAAAAAATATACATATTTAGCGTGATTTTTGACAGACTGTACAGTTCCCTGAACAAGAAACTGTACAGTTTTCGGTCCGGCATAAAATGCGTATAATGTAGGACCGATACGCCACATATAAAAAATTAAGATAAATTTACTTCACTTGATGAAGCAATTAGATACGAGTAGGAGAAAGGAAAAAAAGGAAAAGACATGCATGATCATCAAGTAAAACAAGTGCTTGAAAGTGGGAAAGTGCTAAGAAGTCGGAATTATCGACGTGCGTGCATGAGAAGATGTACGAATGTGGAGGAAGCAAGAGAAGTGTGTCAGGACAGAGTGGTGTGGCGTTCTATCCTCTCTGCCTATCCCTTCGGGGAAATAGCGTGATGGTTAGTTAGTTAGTTAAAAAAATGAAAGCATTTTTATGCGTTAGTGGGGTGATTTGATCTGATTTAACGTATTTTGACTATTTAAAAATCAACGGAAATTTATCATCCCTTATTTGTCTCTTATAACACAATCTGTTGAAAAATAGCAGAACTAACTGTGTGTGTTGTACTGTTTCCAAATAATAAGGGTAGCAAATTATTCTATAGGGGTTGTTCTGTAGGTACAATGCTTTCAAATAACTTGTGAAAGTTGTTACAACTGTAGCGAAACAGAGGGGAGATAGGTAAAACAGGAAACATTTCGGTGGGAATCTTGGATAAAAGAGTTTCTTTTTGCACATTCAAAAGGTGGTGTAGGTTGTATTTAAAATAACCGAATATGTTTGATTTTCAATTAAATTCTTTTGTAGCCATAATATTTGGTGGCTTTGATACAAAATTAATTTTACCCATGTTTGACTACGAATTTACAAGAAAAATTGTTTGTACATAAAGAGGACAGTTTTCCTGAAAATTAATTTCTGCTGGTACAGGGATGCATCTGAAATTTCTACTCGGAGATCAGATTAAAGAAGAATGATTTATTTAAAAAAATTATATTTATTAAAAAAAATCTTTGTATTCTTATTTTTGAATAATTGATTGTTATTTAATTAGTTTAGGGAGCATAAATAACCGGAAAAAAAGGCAAGGGAGTCACTGTTCATTATTTTACTTTTTAAAATTTCCGAAGATTTTTGAATAAAATTATGGTAAAATTGTTTATTCGTTTTAAAAGACAACATTATCTCCAAGAGCAGATTCTTTCGCTGCCTTCTGTCCTAAAAAGTCACATGGCACCTAGTCAGCACATCTTTGTTATTAGATACATGGATTATTGTTTCACCGTATGTATGTAGGTACATAACTATGTATTTCTGGTAGGTACCGACCTGTTATACGTAGGTACCTACCCATGTCTAGGAATATACTTAGGTATACTCTACTATCTAACTTCCTAGTGGATGGGTAGGAATTAGGTAGGCATAATACATCATTCCTAGTTCCTACGTAGATAGGTTGGTACCTACATACTCACCTAGTTAGTCATTCAGTACCTATATCTAATGATTATGTTAATTAGGTACATTAGTGCGTATTGGTTATAGGTAGATAGGTCATATTTTATATTGACGAAATAACATTACGCTTAAGGGACATAGGTAATATACTTTTTAAAAACATTTTTAGGTTAAATTCATTTGTTATTTTTAGGATTCAAATCCTGCTTTTTTGTGGTTGTTGATCACAATTTTTAGGATAACTTTTGATAAATATTTAAAGTAATAGAAAGTTGAAAAGTAAATTCGCTACAATACCTTAGGAGGTATTTTATGCAAAAATATCTAAGTAAATGAACAAGCAGGTACAGGTAGAGATACCTACTAAGTAATAAAAAATTAAAAATAATCCCGAAAATCAGCTTTATTTTATTTAACTTGTGGAAAATATTTATTTATGCATAAATATTCCTTATAAAAAAATATACAATATTTAATTTTTCATTTGGAAACTTTCACAAGGGATGAAAAAATAGGTGAGTTGTGGGTTTATAAAATTATTTTTTTTGGAACAAAATTGGTATAGATAAGACTGTAAAAGGAGGTATTGTTGTTATACTTTATCTCAGCATTTTTCCAAACTAAAGAAACATGGCAGACGGGTTTAATCGTTTTCAAATAAAATTGTTGCATAAATGTTCACCGCCAGAGAGCATAATGATAATTGACTAAAAAATATTCTACTCTATGAACAACCCCTATGCCACGTTTGTTTGGTCGCTGCGTTATTAACTGTGGTATTTTTTGAAGATGTATTACAGTATTTCTCTTATCACAACATTACCTCTCTTTGCCCTATTCTAGAAAAAAAAACATTATTCTTGCATTAATTTATTTATAAACTAGTTTGGATACAAAAATAAAATCTGATAGATTTTATTACAGTAAAAATATTTTCGAATTTTAGGTTCTAAAAATATCTCTACTTGTGTAGGTACTACTTACTACTATAACCTACATCTACAATATTTCATACCTACATACGTCTGTATCTAGGTACATAATTAGTTGAGAATGGTAATATTTCCTATCTAATGTCAAGTAGCTAGCTAATTTGAATATCAGGTAAGTAAAATTAAATCTGATTAATTCACGCATGTTAAGTACCTACCAACCTAGTATTAGGTGACGATTTTGATTAATTCATTATATCGAATAATGTACTTACCTACTTAACCACGAAAAAAATTTACACTGATCGCACAGCGAAAACTTTTTTTAAAGCTTTTTTTAATGTGTCGTTTAGACTACGCAATTAGAGTTTCTTAAATACCTATACCGAGATGTGAAAAAATTAACCAACTAAAGATTTATTTTTTCGGACAGTAGGTAACCTACAAATACCACCTGGAGTTTACAGTGTTCAACGGTTATAACTCCTAAAATGAATCAAATTGTGATGGGTTTGGAATATGTAGTCCCTAAAACCAGGACCAAAATCTTATAAAAATTATGTATTCTTTATTTTTAATACAGTTTTTACAAGTCTGCTGCCTTTTGCGTTGTTTTATTTTTCAAAATATTTATCAATGTAATTTTAAATATTTAGTTTTTATTTATCAAAAGCACGTTACCTACGTTTAAAGCCATCTCTAATTGTGCTAAAAAACTCTGGTTACGGGGGAGTTAATCACAGGGTTTTTATTTATTTTTATTTAACACCACAAAAAAACCCAGGTAGGTACTTAGATAAATCATAACAAAATAATTATACAGGTACCTACATAATAATATCTCTCTAATCATTAGGTCACAGTAAATATTAGGTGGTATATAAAAGACATAAATCTGAATAGTGAAAACTAAACATAGTAATACCTACCTAAGTATTATGGGAGTTTAAAATGGGTGAATTAGTGTTTTTTAAATTAGGTATGATTAAATCGTTTCTAATATTAAAAAAAAAGAAAAATGTCTCATCTACGTGCGTCCTCCGTTTGATAAATCATCAATCCAAAAGTTCACTTTCCAATGCAGAGCATATGATTTCAACAAACTCGCAATGTTCAGATACAGTGCGCAGGTAGGATTAAAAAAAGTGCATGGGAGTAAGCGTGTCGCTGACGTTCAAATTACGTTAATAACGTTAAAAACCCACAAAAAAACATCCGTTTTTCTTTTCTGCATTTAGGATAGAAGGCATAAAAATGATACACGAACAAAATATAAGATAGTTTTTATTTTTAGGTTTTATTGTGGTTTCATTATTAGTTTAGGTGGTAAATAGGAAGTATCATCCATCCCAGCCTACCGATGTTTTGTTGTAGATATTTGGTGGAAGGATAAATATTTTTTTGGCTAACAGAGTTCGGTCAATTTTTTATTAGGTAGGTACCTTTTTAGCACAGTCAAATTTATTAAAGGTATATTACCTACTTACTACTAGCCGTATGTTTTAATTTGTCTAGGACAGAGAGATTTTCTTTGGATTGAATTCGTTTTATCCGAAGTGACAGAGCTCGCTCAGTGCAGAGCATCAACCCCCCCCCTTCTGCGAACTACCCCCCCCCCGTCAGATGAAGGAGGCGACCAATGGCGGGGCGCGGCGTGACGTCACGCGGGCCGCAGGCCAATGGCGACGGCGCGCGCCCCCCCCTTGCGGCGGGGGGCGGGGCCGGGGCCGCGGCGCGCCTGCCACCAGCCGCCGCCTTCAGTCCGAGCCGAGAGCGCGCGCGCCACGCATGTCCCACGAGCAGTCCGCACTGCGTACAGTCCTGACAAGTGGCCGCCGTGACCACCGTGGCTCACCCTCGCGAGTGACCGTGTACAGTGTGCCAGCTTCTGGCGTGACGTGTGATGGTACAGTGGAGGCAGGGACAGGGACACTCACCCGCCGGTAGACGTGATCGTTTAGTTATTGCCGTCCCGCCTTATGCTACGACATGAGCGACGGTCGGCAAAACCATCTGTGACAATTAATTTCAGAAAGCGATATCATAGATTTTTCACAAAGAGACGGAAGGCTTGCGAGAGCCTTCGAAACGTACAAGACGCCTTCCTCGGCGGAGCTGCGGTACGGGGCGATGGCGGCCACCACGTACATGAGCGCGGCGCCGGGAGACCTGGACGGGCTGGGCATGCTGCCCGGCGGGTACCACTCCTCGGCCGCCAGCCCGCGCTCCGCCGCCGACGCCACGGAGATGAAGTACCAGCACCACCACCACCTGCACCACCCGGGCCATGGGCAGGGCTCTCCGGGCCACGTGGGCGGCCACGCGCCCGGCCTGGGCCACTGGGCCGCGCTGCCGCCCGCCGACCCCTGGGCCGTGCACCACCACCACCACCAGCACGCGGACGTCAAGCCGCCGCCCGAGCGCCACCACCAGCAGCCCGTGGCCAGCCCGCACGCCTGGCACGCGCCCGTCGTGTCCCACTATGGCGGCGGCTCCCCGCTGCAATATCACGCCGTCAACGGCATGCTGCACCCCTCGCACCCCGCGCACCCGCAGCACGGCGGCCCGCTGCATCCCTCGCTGCGCGACCTGCAGCCCTCGCCGGCGCTGCACCACCACATGCCGCCCGAGAGGGACCTCAGTGGGGAGGAAGACACCCCGACCTCCGACGACCTGGAGGCTTTCGCGAAGCAATTCAAACAGCGTCGAATAAAACTAGGCTTTACACAGGCGGACGTCGGCTTGGCCTTAGGTACACTTTACGGCAACGTATTCTCGCAAACGACCATTTGTCGGTTCGAGGCGCTGCAGTTGAGCTTCAAAAATATGTGCAAACTAAAACCGCTTCTTCAAAAATGGCTGGAGGAGGCCGACTCGACAACGGGGTCTCCGACGAGTATCGACAAAATTGCGGCGCAAGGTCGGAAAAGGAAAAAGCGCACGAGCATAGAGGTGTCCGTGAAGGGGAGCGCTAGAACAACACTTCCACAAGCAGCCGAAACCGTCAGCGCAGGAGATCACCTCTCTAGCGGACAGCTTGCAGCTGGAGAAGGAGGTGGTGAGAGTGTGTGTTCTGCAACAGGAGGCAGAAGGAGAAGAGGATGACGCCCGCCTAACACCATGGGCGGGGACATGATGGACGGCATGAACGCGCCCATGCACTACGGGCACCACGACATGCACGGCAGCCCGCTGGGCCCGCACTCCCACTCGCACTCGCACAGCCCGCCCATGCTGTCCCCGCAGGCCATGGCGGGCCACCAGCTGGCGGCGCACTAACAGTTAGCCTGCTGGGCGCCCCTCGACAGACACTTCCTCTGCCCGGACGATAACAACCCGTAGCGCGCTCCAGGACCGCCCTGGCCGTGGCCCGCCAGGTGAGCGCCCCTTGTATCCTCGCTAGGCGGGGGCGGGGGATTCATATTGAAGCTCCCGCCCCCAGTAGACGAGCCGCGCGCCGAGCCGCTCGCCGAGACCATCTCGGCACCGGGACGGGATCCTTCCTGAAGAAAGTGATATTGTCCATAATCAGTGGGGCCCAGGCTGACTGAACCTCCGTGATCGTAATCGGTACCCTCACGCGATAACATAAACTGATACGCAGACTTTTTACAAAGACGAATAGTCATAGTTAAGGTGTAAATAGGGAAACTGTAAATATAAGACCTAACATAACGTTATATTAAATGTACAATAAAAATAATTGTCAGATTTCGTTTGTGAAGTAGAACATTGTTGAATTTTTAATACTTAAGATTTATAGAAAATGCCCATTACGAGTAAGAACAGTGTGTTAAGCTTAAGGCCAGATGAAAAGTACCGAACCAAAATATGTTAAGATTATTATTTGTATATTTTAAATGATTCTCGTTAGCGGCATTCACCTTTATAACATAATATGATATTATATGTATGTATTATATTATGATTGTGTGTACACTGAATTAGGAACAGTGTCCATTGATTCTGAAAGTTCGCATAATTTTCCCGGAAAATGTATTTTTGTGAAGTAGGTATAAACGACGAAATTTTATCGAAGTAAAGGTATAATTTTTTGTCATTTTTTCAAAACATTCTACAGGTATCTTTGATTTTGGCATTTTTTCAAAACATTCTTCAGATATCTTTAATTTTGGCATTTTTCATTATTTTGTCCGATATAATTTTTTTTTCGAGGCAGTCAAAATTCGTTTAAAATTACGGATCGGTCTGAGCGTTTATGTAAATATAATAGTGTAAAGTTTTGTATAATTTTGCACTTATTGCACATCGAGTCAGTTAACTTCTCAGTGGTCATGTTGAGATGTGTTCTGGTTGCCTGTTGGTGTACACTGGTGACCAGTAGAACGTGTCAGGAGCGTGACGTCACTCCCAACTCTGATCTAACTAGTCCTTTAAATAAGCGGATATACGTAATGTCTAATTGTTTAAACCAGTAATTACATTCTTCTATTGTTGGACGGGAATTCTACCTATTTGTTTGTCCGCTAGGCGTCTTAGTACCTACCAAACTATACTTGCCTACAATAAACCCAATTTACATGTTGTTTGTCATTGAAAACGTTTGTTGAAAGTTTTTGTAACTGTTTTATTACTTTTGTAAATCGTAAAATGTGCGAAAAATTATATATTCGTATGACTATGAATTAATAAACATTAAAATCTTGTGTGCTTCAATCCACGTTCACGAGTAACAGTGTTAAAACTTTTAATACAACGGTATATTAAAAAATAAAATCATTTAGGCCTCTGATATTTGAATATTAAATCAGCGCTTTTATTTGTGAAATTGAAAATGAATCCCTTTAAAAAATGACATTTTACCACTTATCTCAAACACGTTACAGTGGTTTCAAAATGATGTCTTTTTTATCATGAAAAATGTCAAAATATTAATTGAAGCTTTTAAAAAAGTGAAGTGAAAATCAGTGAAAATGTGATTTTTCTGTAAAAGAATATGGGCCGTAGGCACTATGCGTAGGTATTGGTAGGTATGTATGATAATTTATTTTGTACGTAGTTTTTTATTACATACAATTTCTCCATACCAAATTTTAAATTTTGCCACTCTTTTTTTTTTTTTTTTTTTTTTTCACTAAAAATCATTATTTATCTAATTTGGCTTTGAAAATTGAAACATGTAGTATTGTCTGAGCAACCATCATTTTGATTTATAACGCTGTTCTTTATGTTTGTAATTTATTATTTGTACCAGCTTTAAACGAGTTAAATTTACAAAAATATCCACCCAATACCTACGCATTTTCCAGTCAGTAAATAACATTGCAAATTTGAAAAACATGAAACCGCTCTTCAAATTATCCTATGCTCTTCACTATGCAAAGATCTTAGAGTTAATAATGTTTGAATTTTATACCAACTTTTTTTATCATATTTTATTTGTGTTTGTTATGGTAATATTTATGTTTTTGTGTCTTTTTGCGTTTCTAAACAATTTATTATGCCGTACTAAAAACAATACCTAAAGGTATGTAGGTACTTTTATATTTCAAATCAAGCATGAAAGTTTAAATTAAACCATATGGGGTATTTTAATACGACCAGATATTTAAAATATCATTTCCTTAGAAATAATTTGATGTTAATAAATTGGTACGCATGATTATTCACATGGTTTTAAAAAACGAACTGCGATTTTTATGGTCATAAATTAATATTTTTTCACGAGATACCTAATAAAAAATGTGTTGAAATAATGCACCATATTAACCAAATGTTCATACTGTTTCACAGCTGTAATACTCACTAACTAATTGTTAATTGTTTAATGTCTACATGATTAGGTCCATGTAATAGTGAACCTATTCGTGATAACACCCGTTGAAATCCTAAAGTAAGGAGTGAATATTATTTCACTTAAAAAAATGAAAAAAATCACAGGAAATGACACTTATTTTTTCCTCCTTACCAATATGTTATGTACTACTTATAATAATCATTAAAATGCCAGTAAAGAGAATAAAATGATATTTTTAGTCCATAGAGTTCCCGGTGGGGTACTGTAATAGTAAAGAAGAGAGTTTGAGAATACATTGAGTACTTAAACGTAGATAGGTAAACGAAAAATGTGATACTGAATACGATTGTAGCGATAACCGCTATCAGATTATGTAATACGAAGGAATAATTTATCTGTGACTAGACTGACCTGTCGCTCAGCTAAAAGTTCCCTTCACCTTCCGCTTCCAAAGGGATGATTTGCTATTCAATTTGTTTTTCTCAATCCCTAAAGAAAGAAACATTGCTACAATCATCACCACTAGAATCACAATAACTTTATTTTAACTTGACGTAAACCCGAGTAATGGGAGATGCGTGATTGATAAGGAAAATCATAACGAAAAATGTATACAGATTATTAAGATAAAGTAATTATTGTTTTATAATGTTACCACCAGTCAAGGGACTTCAAGGTATAATGTTTTTGTAATAGTTTTCAATTTGTAAATAAGTAATATATGTTTTAATTTCTGTTTTATTATTCTTCTTGTGAACGATGTATATAGATCTGTCCTGCGAGGCAGAAGGTAGGTTTGTCGACGATTTTCTATTACACCTATTATTTGTTTTACGACTTGACGGCATTATTTTGAATTGGTGCGTTGTATATGTGTTATTATATATATCATATTGCTATACATATAATGAAATAAAATACGAATTACAATAATTATAAATTGAATAAAATAAAATGACACACTTTTATTAAAATACACAGTTTTTGATTTGACGAAACCCTTACCCAAAATATTTTCTATAAAAATGTGCGAACTTATATTACACAAGTAATCATTAAACGTCAATATTAAATACTAAAATTACTCATTGCATGCAAATTGTCAAGTTCTTACACTGTTGAAAACAGAGAAAATAAATTGAGTTGATTGCTAACCGCAATACAAGAATTTAATGTCTTACTTACCCCAAATTATGATGAAAAACCGTGATCTCCGATTTTATTTAATACATGTGCCTGCTTATAAAAATTCCATATTTTTTTCCTATTTAGTTATGTACCCATACGAATTTCCTTTAAAAAATGTGTTTAAAATAAATAAAGCGATTACGTATGTATGCATATTCTATTAACTGCTAAAAATGAGTAACTACAAAGTTAGTGCTTTTAAAATAAAAGCAATAATAAAGGTGAATAATAATGTTGTTAAAATTTTTGAGTTGTTTTAAATTTTCAGAAAAATACAAGCTTTCTGAATACAATAGAAATGTGATATATATTTTTTTAATGAATTTGTAATCGAAATATTATAAATAAATTAGAAGAAGTTAAATTTTAAGCAGGGTAGGTAGGTATAAGTAACACGATTCAAAATGATAGATCTAAGCCAAGATCAAAACAATTATTTACCCAAGTCTATTAATATTATAGTATAACCTACGGCTAATTTTACTGTAATTTTATAACATTTTAGTTATTTCAATACGCGGTACATTGACTATTATATTTTATTACTTGAGGTTTAATTAGATTGAATTTTGTTAATATTTACGAAGTACGTTTTTTCAAAAATACCATATAAAAAAGGTACATACGCAGTCTGTTCAAAAAGTATCGCGAATTTTATATTTTTTTCAAAAAGTATTTATTTATTCATGAATATCTATTTTGTCCCCTTCAAAGTAATTCCCCTCGGATATAATACATTTATGCCAACGTTTTTTCCAATCCTCGAAGCACTTAAAAAAATCATTTTTTGTGATCTTGTTCAGCTCCTCCTTCGATGCCGTCTTTATCTCCTCAATCGTGGCGTAGCGTCGTCCTTTCATGGGCCTCTTCAGTTTTGCAAACAGGAAAAAGTCACAGGGGGTCAGGTCTGGGGAATACGGTGGCTGCGGCGCTATTACTGTGTTTTTTTTAACAAATATTCGCGCACAAGCAACGATGTGTGAGCAGGGGCGTTATCATGGTGCAAAAGCCAGTTTTTTTTTCTTCCACAAATCCGGGCGTTTCTGGCGGATTGCTTCGCGCAAATTGCGCATAAACTTGCAGGTAATATTCCTTATTGACCGTACTACCCTGTGGCAAGAACTCATGATGCACCACGCCCCTGCAATCGAAGAAAACTGTGAGCAAAACCTTCACGTTCGACCGAACTTGGCGCGCTTTTTTCGGTCTTGGCTCATGCGGCAGCTTCCATTGGGATGATTGAGCTTTGGTTTCCACGTCATAACCATAAACCCATGATTCGTCACCAGTTATGACCCTCTGGAGCACATTTGGGTCGTCACGGACCGAGTCCAACATCTCCTGAGCAATGTTAACGCGATGCTGTTTTTGGTCGAAATTGAGCATTTTTGGCACGAATTTCGCGGGCGACCCGACTCATGCCCAAATCATTGGTTAAAATCGAATGCAACGAGCCAATCGATATTTTTTCAGGTCCTCAGCAACTTCTCTAACGGTGATTCGACGATTGGCTAATACTATTTTCTTCACTTTATCAATGTTTTCGTCTGTTGTTGACGTGCTCGGGCGTCCGGCACGTTCTTCGTCGTTCACATCTTCTCGGCCCTCTGAGAAAATTTTGTACCACCGATAAACGTTGCTTTGGTCCAAGGTAGCTTCACCATATGCCACAGTCAACATTCGGAATGCGTCCGCGCACTTTATTTTTTTTTTCACACAAAATTTGATACAGATTCTTTGATCCATTTTTTGGAAATAGGCAAAAATCGAAGACGAGAGCAAAACACATCCAAGCAAAACAGCTGTCAAAAATTAACTAAACATTCAAAATGTCCGACCTTGTCAGCATAAGTAAGGGACGTGAGTACCAACATAACGCTACAAAAAAATCCAAAATCAAATATACGTAGCCCGCGGAAATTCAAAATTCGCGATACTTTTTGAACAGACCTCGTACATATTTGACACCTCCTGTATTCTATTGCTCAAAAGTTAGGACACTTTAACTTTTTTACAGGGTCCAGGTTTAATCCCTGGTAGGATTAATAAGTTATATAATATGATTGTTTTCAATCTAGGGTACTACGTAATATTATTCATAAAATTTTATTCACAGTGGGAATCTAAGTTTGATGAGGTTTTTAAAGCATAAAAAAACACAGTGATAACTGTATGTGTACAGAAACTCCACTTTTTTTTTTTCAAACCAATTTTTTTAAGCGTTAATTCTATAACCAATATACCTACAATGAAATTATAGTAGGGATTCATAAATCGTAAAATGTTTTTTTTCATATCGCTGTAATTTTGTGTGTAGTTTTCCTCAATATGAATAAAAAGTCATTGTCATATAATATTTAGGTACGAAATATGACTCCAAAACAATATGAGGTATCTACATATAGTATCCACATAGGTATCAACCGTTTTAGAAAAAGGGATGTAACTCGGTATGCCACTATTTAAAACTATCCAGTAATTAAAAAGATTAACGGGAAATAGGAAATTCCTTCCTATTAGGTACTTACTTAAACCATTACCTAATGAATTTAATAACTTATAACGTATCTATCATTTTATAAGAAAATAATTTTTCAAGATTTAAAATTTTTATTCACGTAGAATGTACAGTCATCGGTAAAAATTATCTTATTTAATTGGGTCGTAATCTAGTGGTTAGTCGCAGAATCCAGGTTAATATTCTTAGGTTCGAATCCACAGCATGTTTCTTACTATCTGGCAGCTATTTTCGACTACGTATATGAAAGTAATTTTGAAATTTTGGTACATATTTCAGTATGTATGTATTTTTCCAATAAAAATATAAAGGAAATACAATCGGTGGCTCCTTTTTATTTTTTCTAAAGCTAACGTTGTTTTAAGCACAAATAAAATAAATACGCATTATGAAAAAAATTATGGGTAGGTAGGTAGCCAGATTCATATTATCTAGCCATTTCATAATATTGTGTTAAAGGTCACACTGAAAGTGCCTGAAATCCAATGTTTAAAGGTTTGTAGCACAATTGGTGGCTGAAGTCCAATGATCACTAAACGTACAACAAAAAATGTTTTTTTGTATAAATTAGCCGAAAAACTTATAATACTCACTCAAGAGTTATTTTTATTATTTTACTTTTCAGTGAATATATTTGAGATATTATTTGATATCCCAACGGAGACAGAGAAATCTGGAAACGAATGTGGATTTAACAAGGCTTATGACTTAGGTAGGTAGGTAGGCAGCTACATTACTATAGCCATATCATAATATTGTGTTAAAGGTCACACTGAAAGTGCCTGAAATCCAATGTTTAAAGGTTTGTAGCAACAATTGGTGGCTGAAGTCCAATGATCACTAAACGTACAACAAAAATGTTTTTTGTATAAATTAGCCGAAAAACTTATAATACTCACTCAAGAGTTATTTTATTATTTTACTTTTCAGTGAATATATTTTAGATATTATTGATATCCCAACAGAGACAGAGAAACTCTGGAAACGAATGAGGATTATCAAGGCGTTTACAGGGCTTATGACCTCTCATCGGCTGGGTTAAGGGCCACTTGATGTATTACAACATTCCCCATTCCGCCCATCATCTGATTCGATTCCCGTAGGGGGCAACATGAAATATTTATTTACATGTGATTTTCATATTAATATTTCATGTGTGATACCTTGGACTGGTCTGAAGCGTAAGACTGATCATTACCTCCATGTAATAAAATAATGAGCGTCTTACCTTCATGTAATAAAATGATCCAGAGACACTGCACTTGGTGTACAATTCAGTGCCCTATGCACCATTGCGTGCGGAGTAGTAGTAGTTAAGTAAATTATGTTTTAAAAACTGGCATTGATTTGTAGAAAGATTTAAATTTTATATTTTTATTTTAAAATAATATTTTTTAGTAGAATACACATAGTAATTTTGTAATGTATCTGGCCTGCAATTTCCCGAAGAAGAAATTTTCATAAATGATTATTATCGTATCATGTGTTCAGTTTTGAAGTAATTTTTTAACAATGAATAATGCACGCATTTCTGCATAATCATGATGAAAGAACAAGAGACATATTTATTCAGGAAAATAAACAATGTATTTTAAATTTATTTATTATTTATTTTCATCAAATACATTGATTTATTACATGTATTTCCCATGAGTTAAATATAACTCATTATGGGCCTTAAAATAATAACATTTATGATAACATATTCACGACAGAATACACAATTATATAAATACCAAAATATTATAACAAGAAAATTTATATAAAATTACAAATACATTAATATGCTAATTATCAGTTTTCACATACTGCCTGAGGTAATACTGCTTAAGGCTGTCAGCCACATGATTAGATCCTCAAATTATTATGTTTATAATGGATAATTTATAAAGCGCCGTTTTTGTATAAATATACCTCAATACACTCAGAAAACGAATAGACAATGTGTTTTTAAAAATGGTTTCACCTTTTTGGATTTTATTTTCCCTAAAAACGATTCACCTTTCATACTTGATTTTTCGATTGATAGAAAATATATCGTAATGGTATATTATAATATGTATTATTTTGACTGAACAAGTAATACGAACATGCCTTATTTGGCTTTTATTTCGCCTTCTTGCATAGTAGGTAGGTATTGCATAAGGTCCGTAATGAATATTCATAAGATCCCTTTCCCGACGTTATGTCATTTAACATAAAATGATAATATTGATCCCAGGAAGGTAGGGGTCAATAGAATTGTAACCTCAATATTATGTAAAATAAAAAAAATAAACAATACAAGCGCGTTAACCCACTAAATCTCGATGGACCTGTTAATCCTGGTAGTGGCGAGCGCATTATTACCTGAAATAACTCTCCCCTAAAGAGCGTGGCCGAATTTGCATTTCAAAACATCGAAAAGCTTGCAGACATTATTATAATGTATTTAAGTTATGCATACCTTCCATGAATAGTTTTTTTATACTCGTATATTATTTAAAGTTGAATCGAACTTGACCTTGAATTAAATTAACATCAATTAACATAAATGAAAAAAATATGGGCTCAATTGGTAGGCCGCTCCTGCGCTTTGTAAGTGTTTAGTTCGGCCGAGTACCACGAGTGACCACTTGTAGCTGTATGAATGATACTTATGCAAGTAAATTATGTGTGCTCGCCGGATTTGGCTATTGTTTCTGATTTCGAATGCACTTTTATAACTAGGTAATTAATTTAAATATGTAAATAAATTACTTAGTAAAAACAATACGCAATGTTGTCTCATTTTATGTACATCGGTATGATGTGTCGGCAGTCGTCAACTGAGGGCGCGTCACAACTGAAAGCGCTTTATAAATTTTCTCTATCACAACTTCTTTCTACATTCTAGCACAGTCATTTTAGACGGGTTCGATTCCCGATCGGAATATTTATTTCAATCTAAATACTAAACTATCATATAAAAAAATCATAAATGATAGCTTGGACCGGAAGCACAAGGCTAATCATCTTGGTTTCATGTAATAAATAACTCGGTACTTGGTGTACCAATGCAGTGCCCTATGTACCATTAAAAACAAAAGTAAGTACGTAGGTACCTAACGATTTTAAGTTTTGCTCTATTTTTTAGACACTATGATACCTAGACATGTAAAGCCTACCTACTACTACTACTACTTTCCCTTATCTGTACCCAATGGTACACAGGGCACTGCATTGGTGTGTGTGAAGCCTACCTAGGTAGATTAAAAAATGTATTGAGTTAATCCAAGAAGCATCTTTTAAATGATAAGAAGAGAGTTGGAGCATGTTTTTTATAAAACAATAAATTACAATTTATTTAATTATTGTTTACATATGCGGAGTGTGGTGGAAATGTTTGAATATTATGGTAATTGAGTACTATTCAAATGGAAATGTCTCAACTATTCTTTGAAGCCTTTGAATAAGAGTGAAATAATGAATTTTTATAACACCGTACGTTTTATTTTAATTACTAGAGTTTCCGAATAATGTAGGTCAGTACTGAGAGCATTTTCAAAGCTTTCGAAAAAAGTATGTACGGTGCGTATGTTTTGATAAACATATTTAGTATGTATGTTTCAATGACAATTTTTTTCGTCATAATTGCAAATGAGTAAAATAAATTTCTTTTTTTTTAAAATTAATTAATTTGCTCTGTACTGCATTCATATCTTAGTGTTTTCAACAATAGAAAAAATTAAATCCTTTACATAAATAAAACAATATTTTTTCTCTAACTTTACTTAAGTGCAATTATTAATTTTTATGACGGTTTTAATTTGAGGAAACACAATCTTCCTTTGTTTAGAACATTTTTAGACAATTAACTTCGTTTTTCCAGCCCTCTATAATACATGTTCGCTACATGTATTATACAAACTAATCAAGAGAAATATCGTTACTAAATTTGCTAATTTTAATTTTTACGACTCAATCAGTAGCGACTGGACCCGACTCACTAGATAATCCGTGTCATGTCAGGGCAAATGTTACAAGAAGGCATACAAATATTATATTTTAACTTATCTAGTATAATTATAATGAATAGTGTTATACTGTAAGACCTTAAAACTTTGCGTTTGATAGATAAAGTTACCGAGTTTAAATAAGTGTAGGCATGAATAAAATTATCCGCTGCGCAATTTTTTTTCATTAAATATATCAAGGGTAGTTACAAAAAAACTTTGGTAGTAATTTCACCAGTTTTTGAGAACCTTTTTCATCCATTACGCATAGTTGTCAACCAACCTCAAAGCTGCAAGGTTTTACCGTACCTACCTACTACTGTACGTGACACATGAATAATTTGTCTTAACAGCTAGATACTAAGTTTATAAATCCGTTTTTTAGCATTATTTCGGCGCTCCAAACAATTATTCATTGTTTTTTTTGTGTATGATAGGAAAATTTTACCGCACTTTGTCCTGAGGGTACCTACCTACATATACATGTACACTAGATATTAAACCAAGACAAAAGTGGCAACTATGTCGTTTGCACGTAATGTATTTAGCATCTATGACCTAGATCCACGCATGTGTTGGTCCGTAGCTACGTAGGGTCGTGTACGTACACGTGCCAGGTCCCTCTGTGTGTGGGTGCTTTGCGTGTGTGTGCACCAACTGACCGCCTATCAGGGTCAAAGGATACTGTCACGGATTTGTTCGTTTGACCTATAAATTGTCTCACACACACAAGAATCCGAGAGCTGCTCACTGCACTACGTACCACTAGTGCTAACAGCATCACTAATATATGAGTACTTAGTGGTTTCGTAGGTGGGCTAATTCTGTCTACTCGAATAAAATTCTGTTCCTCAGAGATTTCGGACTATTTTGTTTCATGCTTTTCTAAAAAACTTACATTACTTAAGAAGATTTGAGAACTGTATTGTCCGGCTCGTAGCATAGTGGTAGCGCATTTGGCTACCGTGCCTGAGGTCGCGGGTTCGATTCCCGTAGGGGGTCAACATGAAATATTTATTTACATGAGATTTTCATATAAATATTTCATGTGTGATACCTTGGACTGGTACTGAAGCGTAAGACTGATCATCTTGCCTTCATGTAATAAAATGATCAAGACACACTGCACTTGGTGTACCAATGCAGTGCACTATGCACCATTGGGTGCGGATAAGGGAAAGTAGTAGTAGTAGTATTATTGTTTGAATGGTCATAATATAACCCTATTTTTTTCTGTCAACACCTTCATTAATGAGTAAGATGAAAATTTGAGGTGGCTAATTATTATCAATGAATGAAATTAGAATTCTCTATTTTAATATTTTTTATGGCTTTACAAAGTCCCTTAGGACTTTACTACGTATGCTTCCCGAGAGCCTTAACCATGCTTACATAGTAGGTTTTTACAAGGCATCAGGTTCTCGTCGTCTGGGACCTCCACTGTTGACAATTCACCGGCAATTTGCGTCAGAGCTGCGGGACGTGAACTTGACTTCGGAGGGTGCAGTTTGTACGCAGTACGTAGCCTTAATAAAAAAATAACTTTTTATTAATTTTCCTGAAAAAATAACGTACCTAACTAACTAACCATCACGCCATTTCCCCGTAGGGGTAGGCAGAGAGGATAAAACGCCATACCACTATGTCCTGACAGACTTCCTTTGCTTCCTCTACATTCATACATCTTCTCATGCACATACGCCGATTATTCCGACTTTTCACATGACCACTTTCAAGTACTAGACAACTACTAGTACTTTCAACTCTTATTCTACTGCTGTTTCCTGATGAATCATGTCGATCGTTAATTTTTTTCGATAACGGTTTACATAATTATGTAAATCGGGTAATTAAAAAAATTACCCAACAAAATTAAGAAAAAATAAACAAAAATACACTTTCGACATAAAAAGCTTCGAATATTTTCAAAAAAGGGCTCCTATTGCATTGCTAGTGCCTACTGTTTGTTTCTGAGATATGAATAAATCCAGGAGTTTTCTCGTTTTGCTAAGCATCCACTTATCGTAAATACATCTTGTAAGCGAATCAGCAGTCTGCGCATCCGTCGCGCGCATGTCCGCCGACTACAGTGACGAATTATTTAGGAGTTAAGAGGACGATTTTAAACCCTCTTTGTTTGTTAGAACGTGTATTGAGATTTATTGCTTTTGTGACCTCTAAAGGTACCTTCCCACTTACTGTATGGAGGCGGACCTACCGTCCGCCAATAAGGAAATTGAGAGTTGTTCAATGAAAACTAGAAAAGTGGAAAAACTTGCTCAGTTGTTCGATTCCTGGTTTGTGGAAAATCACCTCAAGGAAAAGGAAAAACCAAAAACACAGCAATGTGTTGTAATTACATGTTGTAATAATTTCATTATGTATTTTATTTTATTTTTTTAATACACTATTCTATGAAATACTGCTACTACTACTTTCCCTTATCCGCACCCAATTGTGCATAGGGCACTGCCTCGGTACACCAAGTGCAGTGTTTATTGATCATTTTATTACACGAATGCAAGATGATCAGTGATCAGTGATCAGACATGAATGTTAATATGAAAATCACAGGTAAATAAATGCTTTATGTTGACCCCTACGGAAATCGAACCCGCGACCTCATGCACGGTAGCCAAATGCGATACCACTGTGGTAAGAGGCGGGCCTATAAATGAAATAATTGGAACAATTTTATTATCCCTTTAGAATTATCTATGCAATGCAAATATGCAATGTAATTTTTAAGCTGTGTCTTCCCACAAATACTCGCTACAATAAATTATTATAACTTAAATAAATAAGGGTTGGTTGAAGGATATTGCTGAAAAGCAGTAAGCTCGCCCTGTACTCTTGCCATGTTATTGTACATAAAGTTTTTAAAATAAATAGATAAATAATTATTATTTATGATTAAATAAAACGATATTATGTGTTACTATTGGTTTATTCTATAAAAAAAGTAACACATAGTCGTTTTATTTAATCATAATTTATTATGAAGTGTTACAAAGTGAATACCGAATCAATCAACAATATAAATTATTACAATTTGACATCTCAACAGAGACGAGAAGTTTGGAAGGGAATATGGATATCTAGGCGTTTACAAGGCTTATGACCTGTCATTGGCTGGGTTAAGTGGCCACTTGATGTATTACAACATTCCCCATTTCACCTAGTATCTGCCAATTATCAGAATTTGTATATATATACAGTGAAATGGCGCGACGCTTCACATGTGAACACTCTCTGTGATCCATTTA
>JAGVSP010003159.1:0-110581 GCA_022494985.1 Micrasema minimum | reverse complement strand
TGAAATATCGCGTTATTTACGAGTACGAGTTCCACCGTAGCACCAGTGCTGCAGAAACGGCTCGAAACGTATGGCGACGGTGCCGCAAAAGAAAACACAGTGCGTTTTTGGTTCCAACGTTTTCGTTCTGGAAATTTCGACCTGCAGAACAAGCCCCGTGGACGGCCGGAGACCAAAGTTGATAATGAAGAATTGAAGGCTATTGTGGAAGCGTATCCATCGCAAACCACGTCCGAGTTAGCTGAAGGCTGCGGTGTTAGTGATAAAACTGTTTTAATCCACTTGAAGCAAATTGGGAAGGTGAAAAAGCTTGAATTAGGTCCTTGCATATGAAATTGGCGTTTTGTATGGGAGGAACATAAAGTTGGTTTTTTAAAAATAAAATATTACAAATTAGAAGAGCTTCAATTGGAATGTCTAAGACATCCACCGTACTCTCCGGACCTTGCCCCAACAGATTACTTTTTTTTTCGAAATTTGGATAACTTCTTGCAAGGGAAAAAATTCAACTCCGATGGGGCAGTCCAAACCGACTTCAAAGATTTTATTGATTCCCGTCCGAATGGTTTTTTTTTAGTAAAGGGATCGATGAACTACCTATGAGATGGCAAAAGTGCATAGATAGCAATGGTACATACTTTGATTAAATAAATATATTATATTTTTAAAAAAAATCAACTTTATGTTCCTCCCATACAAAACGCCAATTTCATATGTAAGGACCTAATATTTAATATCGTTTCTTAAATAATCGTTGAATTAGATCCTTTATTCATAGATTGGGAATGGAATTAATTAAGAATATCGAATGTACAGCGCCCTTGAGGTGATTTCTCACAAAAATGGCGCTTAATAAATTATCCTAATAATAATAATAATGTTAACTCACCTATTGATAGACTGCATCGCCTTGGTAACGAATATTGTGATGTAGACATATTTCTCTACTCATTGAGTATATTTAAGTCAAATATATTAAAAGCGATGGCGTCTAGTCTATCAAGTTAATAACTAGTTTGATTAATATTTTTTATTGACTTACTTGGTGGAATTCCATGATTAAATTATTTGTTAGAAGTTTGCTAGAAGACAGTGGATGAGAACGGCACAGAGGATCGGGAGGAGTTGAAGGCTTTTATCCAGCAGTGGGCCTTCATAATGATTATGACTTGTTTAAAGTGTTTATCCTTAGTATTAAAATTATCAGATAACACTTGACAGTCTTTATAAACATTTTTATCTCTATGACCTAAAAACTAAACGAACGTTTATTTTTTAAAATCCTTATCCATCCTAAAATCACGCAAATTCGTTTTTCCTCTTTTCATTCAAAAATGAATGGAACACAACAAAAGAGCGCGAAAAGTTTCCCGCGCATTGTTAGAATAAAAAAACAAAATGGATGTATTCATTGTCATTATATATTTGTTGAAGGGAGTGGGGGTCGGTTTAAACTCTGTGTCTAATTATTTAGTAGTATCTACGTGAAATTTAAGTGACAGTGTGTTTAAGATCGGCGTTTTAAAGATATAAAAAGAAATTAGTTAGTGTTAAGCAGTCAAAAAAAGATTTTTATTAACTGTGTTATTATTTTGGAGTAAAAAAATGATTGCAATACAAAACTAGTGATATGAAATTAAAATGTGTGAAAATCATATGAGTGTTCACAAATTTATATGATGTGTTATTTTGTCATTTATAAAAAATAAGTTTTTTTCTTTCTATCAAAATGTCTACCTTTAAAATGCATAGATCTTATGATTGCGCACATTTTAACATGCGTTTTTTAAAGATACTGTCATTATTTACCTTTTTTTATTTAAATAAAAAGGTATTATAGAAAAATCTGTGTCCTTGGTGAACAGATTGACTGTGAATAGGACGGTTTATGCTAGTGTCAGGAGCCGGGAGATATGCATCCCTTTCCTCGCGGGCTAATTTATCATTCTGTCCCCCTCCTATACACCTGCGTCCCCCGAAACTTTCAAGCCCCTTGAAATGCCCATCGCGTCCCTAAAAATATTGAACAGGGACGCTACTACACGTTCCGAAACGAAAGGTGAGTGTTGCGTTTCGACAGGAATAATAACGCATAGGACTGTAGAGATTTCAAAAATCGAAATGTAAATAAAATAAGTGGACTTTCATGGCCTGACATGATGATGATGAATTGTTTAAAGTATTAAAATTATCAGATAACTAACTTCATACTACATAATATTATCATACTAACTTCATCTAACTACATAATATTATCATACTTACTTCATCTAACTACATAATATTATCATACTAACTTCATCTAACTACATAATATTATCATACTAACTTCATCTAACCACGTATTATGTATGAACGTTTGAGAAGGAGCTTAACCTTGGTTCAGAGATTCATGGTTGCAACACTTCTACATAGTATATTAGGTTCCTGTAAAAAAATACCCTGTTGTTCATAACTCCTACGCTGAGACTTGAAAAAAATGTATGAAACGGAAAACGAACACAATCTGCTAATTTCTAGCAAAAATAAGGTTAATTTTTGACGTGATAACGTCTAATAAATCGATGAATGCCGGCTGCACACACGAAAAAGCATGACTCCTTGTCACGTTCCGCCTGAGCCGAGTGTGCAAGCGAGAGCGCGGAACAAGCGATAAAGAGGCACGATCGGCCCAAGCGTTCGGTTTGTGACGCATCTATCTCTCTTCCACTCCATCGGCCGATGCGTCCGACTAGAAGGAAGACAGCAGCAGCACACAAGCCTTACACCCCATCCAACCAGATAAATTGTTAATAGCACATTGTTACTTGTTATTAGTTTGTATAATTTAAGTAAACAAATATTTGAATTAACGAGTTAAAAAAAATTATAATTTATGGAAAAAATTGTAATTTTCAATTAACTCCTGCATTGTATTATACAAAATAATGATAATTTAGTAATAATAATTCAATTCAATTTATATAAGTATGCTATTTTTTATATGTTTTCTTATGACGTTATCACGTAAAATTATCGTCCGTAAACCGACTTTACAGACAACCAAAAGTTTTTACAAATAATCAACAATACATGATTTTCTGTATTTTATAGTCAATTTTTGAATAATATTATAAATGTATAAAATAATTGTTATCTGTACAATTTAATTTGTGTATAGTGGGACCGCGAATACATATTTTGCGATCTCATTCGAATCTCTCCGAAAACGAATATCTTTTTCGAAACTTCTCTTCGTTTCAGGACTTCTGTGCTAGGTTAACGTGAACGTGTAACTCGTGTAACGTTAATCACTCCCCTAATTCGATACGTGTACTGATTAACTATTTGATTTCCAAGCGAGATTTTACGATTTATTGCAAGAATTCATAAATTATTTGTGTTCGTACGATTTAATATTAATTTCATTTTTCGTGACGCCCCTGCTTTTATTAACATTTTATTAATAATTACCAGCTAAGAAATTTTCCGCCTTTCCTGGAATTTCATATTATGAAATTATACTGCTGAATAGCGTGAAGGACATTAGACTTCGAATCTAGATGAGCACATGGATATTTTAAGATTCGTTTATTGGTTTTGGTTTCAAATCCAGATGGGATATTTTTTTCAGATATCCCATAGTTCGTTTAAGGTTTTGAAGCTTTTCTTTATAATTTCATCCTTAATAATTGTAATAATAGGACGATTTATTAAGAGCCGCTTCGTGACGAATCACCTCAACGGCACTGTAAATAATTACTTGTGCTAAATAATAAGTATAAGGCCTTAACTAACTAACCATCACGCCATTTCCCCGTAAAGGGGTAGGCAGAGAGGATAGAACGCCATACCAATCTATCCTGACAGACTTCCTTTGCTTACTCTACATTCATACATCTTCTCATGCACATACGCCGGTTATTCCGACTTTTCACATGTTCAAGTACTTGACGTACTTGGTCATGCCATGTCTTTCTCGGCCTTCCGCGGCTTCTACATCCTAAATTAGAGCACTCTGCTCTAATTTCGACATTTGTCGCCTATCATACATAGTCTTACCACACATTCGCCTGAGAGATCGCATTTCAACAGCATTCAGTCTACTTTAATCCTTCTTTTTCCAACACCACGCTTCACTACCATACATAAGGGTTTGTACCAGAACTCCTTTGTGTACTGCCAATTTTGCTTCTTTCGATAAGCTCTTATTTGCCACTATCGATTTCAAGGCACCATTAACTCTGTTTCCGGCACTAACCCTTCTCTCAATGTCCTTATCCACATTTTCGTCTTTTGTAAACATACTTCCCAAATATACAAATTCTTTAACCCGCTTCAATCTGAAAATGGAGACATTTGCTTTAATATTACATAGGTCATATTCACATTTCTTTCAAAAACCATCACACTTGTGCTAAATATGTGTCATTGCTCAAAATATTATAAGAAACATCAGCACCTTACTACCTTTTATACTATTTCTACAAAACTCAAAATGATTACCTATTCTCAAAATAAATAATTTACTAGCGTTGCTTCTAGTTATTCTACGAAAGAAAAAAAATACAGGCCTAATAACCTATTTTCCTAAAAATCGTATTATTTGGCTACAAAGCACAATGTAATTGACAGTAATCAAAATGACAAAGTTATTAGCATTGCTTTTAGCATTTCAAGCCGCGTTGAATTATTTCACTAAAGATCTGCAAAGCAAATCCCAGCTTAATGTCGAATTTTATTCATTGTAGTAATAAGTTGGTGTGCCTCAGTTGAGAAGGCATTGTTCTAGCAAACTCCCCATAGAACACGGAGTCATTGTTTGTAAGTCAAGTTAGAAATAATTACTCGAGAATACTAGTTTGAAGATAATTAAACCAATAATTTAACTGTGCCAACCAATTTACCCGCCGCCTTCAAAATATAAAGAATTTATTCCGCAAAATTTCCAATTGATTTGAACATCTTAATTATTATATAGTACCTACTTACATAATATTATTAGCAAAATAATACCGCTATGGCTAGATACCAAAAAGTTAGGGAAAATATTATTTAAAGAGGAGGAGTACTCACTTAGTGAACTATTTCATACTTTTTTTTCTCTTTTAAAAACACTATTATTTTGTTACAGAATTTTTCAAATTTTAAAATTCGTTCAAGACGCTATTCCGCAGCGGATTGAACTTTTTAAAATTATGTCTGTAGTTATAAAACCATGAACCCTTCTTTATTTGATGAGATACATAATCATCATTATCATCTCACTAAAATCATCATTATCATCTCACTAAAATCATCATTATCATCTTACTAAAATCATTATTATCATCTCACTAAAATCATCATTATCATCTCACTAAAATCAACATTATCATCTAACTAAAATCATCATTATCATCTCACTAAAATCATAATTATCATCTCACTAAAATCATAATTATCATCTCACTAAAATCATCATTATCATCTCTCTAAAATCATCATTATCATCTCACTAAAATCATCTCACTAAAATCATCATTATCATCTCTCTAAAATCATCATTATCATCTCACTAAAATCATAATTATTACTCACTAAAATCATAACTATCATCTCACTAAAATCATCATTATCATCTAACTAAAATCATCATTATCATCTCACTAAAATCAAAATTATCATCTCACTAAAATCATCATTATCATCTCTCTAAAATCATCATTATCATCTCACTAAAATCATCATTATCATCTCACTAAAATCATCATTATCATCATACTAAAATCATAATTATCATCTCACTAAAATCATCATTATCATCTAACTAAAATCATCATTATCATCTCACTAAAATCATCATTATCATCTCACTAAAATCATCATTAACATCTCACTAAAATCATCATTATCATCTCACTAAAAATCATCATTATCATCTCACTAAAATCATCATTATCATCTCACTAAAATCATCAGTATCATCTCACTAAAATCATCATTATCATCTCACTCAAATCATCATTATCATCTCACTAAAATCATCATTATCATATCACTAAAATGAAAACGGAATACGTTATATCATGACTGTCCTTTAAACTGTAGGTCATCATTATCTTATTTAGTGGTGGTCATAACTATCTTGGCATCTGAGGGTTACTGCGAGCTATAAAAAAATAATATTTTTACTACTGAGCTGTATGGTAAAATCATGGATTTTACCATACAACAAAATATGATCATTAAATTTGTCAGACTTTGGCATGAAGTATAAAGATACTTTATTCCTAATGTATGTAGATATTACCCCTCACAAATACTATCTCTAGTGAAGAGATTGAAGTGAAATGCCTGCAATACTTACGATGAACAGAACCGGATTACAGGGGCATGGGCCTACCGAAAAGATTTTTTATCATCATGCCATCAGCATATTATCACCCAACACGATATGTCGTTTATGAAAATCTAAAAATAAAAAAAGATCGCTTTTTAAAATGCATTCTTGTTTATTATTTTCACACAAATTTCATTTCATTATTTACTAGCATAGAATTATGTGGGCGCCTAGCAATTTTTTCCCTTTCGGGAATCATTTAATTAAAACTTTTTCTGCACACTTTTATTTAAAATAGTTGGTAGGTATATCTAGGTCTTGAATATATAAAGTAAAAGTTTTGTAATATTTAAATATTTATTCTTTTACTTCTTTTCCGACATTCTCAACTATCTAAAACATAAGTAGTGCAAAACAAGACGCCCCTGAGAGATACTTTCACCGGTTAACACACTAAAAAATTTCATAACTAAATTTCATAATTTTTTATATTTAAGCCCAGGCCCTACAATACCTTAGTCCAGCCCTGTTCACATTTCCGCCTACAGCTATAGATTCTGTTGACTTTCAACTAATAACACAGTTACGTATACAATATTTAATATAATTCCCGTTAAGGAACTTTGGAACTTGTTGGCTAAAATGACTCATTTGCCTCCAACTTCTTGACTCTAAAGTTTCAGAACTGAGAGTGAATACAATAATTAAACAGAGATGTCGCCATTTAGCATTATTACATTTGAAATTAATTTCATTTTGCCTTCGCTAATGATAACAATTTCTGAAAATTTTACGTTTATTGAGCAATCTTAGTGATAAATTGCTAGATATTATTTTGCCAGGAATAAGTAATGAAAATATATAACCAACTAACCGTCATGTCATTTTCTGAAGGGGTAGACAGACAGGATAGAACGCCACACTACTATCCTGGCGCACTGCTCTCGCTCCTTCCACATTCATGCCTCACGCACGCTCGTCGATTATGCCGATTTTTCATTATATCCCCACTTTTAAAAATCACAATATGCTGCTCAACGCTAATTCTCTTGGTACTCTGATTGTCACTGGAATATACTGCAACATCCCCTTCATTCCTTTCGGCCTTGGGCCATATTGATTGAAGCATTTAGACAGGACCCCGTTAGTGTTAGCTCCTTTATTCCACCTACCCACGGTGGACCTTTCGCGTCCTCTCGCTCGTTTTCCCTCAGCACAGCCTGTGATTACCAAAGACCCCCAATGTTTCTCATATTGTATCCGAGATAAAATTATATCACTCAGTTTAATAAAACATACTTACCTAGTCATAACTGGAAGCTCTATCGTCCCCAATTCCATCTCAATCCCAAGAAAAACGTCTTTCCTAGTAGGGTGGTTTCGTACTAGAATAAATTGTCTATTCCTGTAATAGCCGAGTTGTCTATTCCACTACGGTCAACCTGTTTAAAACACACTTCTTTTGTATGTATTTGACTCTTACGTCAGACCGGTCTAAATGTTTATGTACGATTCCTTTGTGCCATCGTCAATCTAGTAAGAGGGCGAGTATAATTAATACCTCCAGCAGTTCAAGTTTCAACTGTTTGTTGTGACCTTAGTTTGTCATCTGACTTCCAAAAATGCACTAATGCTTCTTTTATGTACAGCTGCCGTATATCCAGAACTTTGTAATAATACTAGGAATTACTCATAGACCTGTTAAGTTAACTCATTGGTATTAGTAGATATTACTGATATTTGATTTATTTTGATTCAGGCCCACTTAGAAGCAAGCGTATCTCGTTAGGTCTTATGTTCGTAGTACAAAAATATAACCAGTTTATAAGCACCTGCGTCAGACACATCTCCATTCCGTAAACCGCAACCCTAAGGATAAACGATGACAGGACACGTCACAAGTTTATTTTTACTTTGCGAAATGGTCGCAGGAAACCCTTTTGACAAGATTTGCAGGGTGCGTTTGTGAAAACAACCAAAGGTACTGTACGAAGGGTGCGGGTGAGTTAAACGTATAAACTGTCTTGTGTTTTAGGATATGTATTTTTAGATCCCCAACCTTATTTAAGGGATAAAAGTGATGGATAGTTTTTGCTGAAACAATATTGTTATTGAGTTGAATAGTTGCGTTGCTCTGCATAAATGTTTCTAACCATTTTGTAAAAAAGCTTCACAGTATAAACCGCCTATTTTAAATTTTATAGTATGTCATTATAATAATCGTGAAGGCATTACGAGTAAGTAAAAAAAAGATAGATCTGTAAGAAGCGAGTTATATTATAGTAATTATGTTTTGTTTACTATAACATTTTATATTTTATTTTTTGAAACATAAATCCCATACCGTCTAACGATTTATTTATCACTAGCTGATACCCGTCGCGTTGCTGCCGCAGAAGAAACAGGTAATTCTAGAAATATCGATTGAAATTTGAAAGATTTATCTCGTTTATTTGGAAATTGGTAATAGAAGGAATGCTATGTATTAACTTTCTGATCATTAATACATTTATGAAAATTGAATTACTGGTATAATGTACGAGGTACTGGTACTGGTATAATTACTCGTATATACTCGTATGTATAAAGGTATAGTATAAATTTTATTTTGGTGACTTTATTTTTCAAGTGCAGTAAGGGTAGGTATTTATAATACATTTTTTTGTTTTTCCGTCTTTGGCATAAACAATTAAAATTTCTTGGCTGTCCGACTCCTAAATTTAAAATAAGGACTTCTATTACACTTGAAAAAGACACCCAGGGACATATTATTTTTTTTTTATGTGTGTGGCAGGTGCGACGCATGAATGGAATTTACTCTTTGATGAAAAAAAGGTGCGTCCGTCATGTTGGATTTCAAATATAAACTCTATATTCGAAATCAGGTCACCCACAACCCCTTTAAACGATACCAATCATCATTTTATGAACAAAGATGTGCGCCCGCTATTTTGGATTTAAAAATAAACTCTTAATTCAAAATCAGGACGCCCGTATCATCTAAAAACGATACCCATCGTCATTTTATGAAAAAAATGTGTGTCCGCCATCATGGATTATAAAATAAACTCTTAATTCGAAATCAGGACGCCCATACGCCCTAAAAACGATACCCATCTTCATTTTATGAAAAAAAAGGTGCATCCGCCATCTTGGATATCAAAATAAACTTTTTGAAATCAGACGCCCTAAAAACGATACTCATCTTCATTTTATGAAAAAAAGATGCGTCCGGCATCTTGGATTTCAAAATAACCTCTAAATTCGAAATCAGAGCCCCCAAGAACCATTAAAACGATACCCATCTTCACTTTGTGAAAAAAAGGGACGACCGCCATCTTGGAATAAAAAATAAACGCTAGATTCGAAATCAGGGCCCCCAAAAACCATTAAAACGATACCCATCTTCATTTTCTGAAAAAAAGGGAGACGACCGCCATCTTGGATTTAAAAATAAACGCTAGATTCGTAATCAGGGCCCCGAAAAAAACCTTAAAACGATACCCAACATCACTTTATGAAAAAAAGTTTGCGTCCGCCATCTTGGATTTAAAAATAAAAAGCTAAATTCGAAATCAGGACCCTTAAAAACCCTTAAAACGATACCCAACTTTATTTTTGAAAAAAAAAGTTTGCGTCCGCCATCTTGGATTTAAAAATAAACGCTAAATTCGAAATCAGGACCCTTAAAAAACCCTTAAAACGATACCCTACTTTATTTTATGAAAAAAAAGTTGTACGCCCGCCTTGGATTTAAAAATAAACGCTTAAAAATCAGCACCATTCAAAAACCCTGCATGGGATACCCTTTCTTTATTTTATGAAAAAAAGGTACGCCCGCCGTTTTGGAATTTAAAAATCCATATGCTGTGCATGGGAAGCAATTCTAAAATGGTAATTTAAATTATTAAATTTTAAAAAAAAACTATTCGGCAACTCTACAAATAGAATATATATTTTTCCATGTGATCCATATGTTATGTTCCTCGTAGCACAGTGGTAGCGCATTTTGCTACCGTGTATGAGGTCGCCGGTTCGATTCCCGTAGAGGGTCAAGATGAAATATTATTTATTTTTATTTTATTTTTTTATTAATATTTCATGTGCGATACCTTGGACTGGTACTGAAGCGTAAGACTGATCATCCTACCTTCATGTAATAAAATGATCAATATACACTGTACTCGATGCACCGTTGCAGTGCCCTATGCACCATTGGGTGCGGATAAGGGAAGGTAGTAAGAGCAAATGCTCCAAATTTTAAACATAGTCTTGTAGCTCGAAGAAGGAAAAAAAACGTCCACGCTAGGCTACCTAATAATATAAATTCCAAACAAATTTATAAGGTAGGTACTTTTTTTAAAACTAAAATCACCGTCTCTAAATAATTTTAATCAATAGCCATAAAAACAACAACGGAAGAATCCTTAAATTTTCCATACTAATAAAATGATCACATTGTACTTTTTATTTATCAATGCACCGTTGGGTGCGGATAAGGGAAAGTAGTAGTAGCAAATGCTCCAAATTTCAAACAAAGAGCTTCTTGTAGCTTTAAGAAGAAAATAAAAACTTCTAGGTAGGCTACCTAGAAAAAGAAGCAGAAAAACCGACGATTATGCTAACGCAAAAATCTTGCACAAAAAAAGTTTTCGGAGGAAAAAATGCATTTGAAAGGTCAATACCAATTTACTGCACTTATTTATTGTAAAAAAAGCCCGAATTGGGGTGCAAATAAATTAAAAAAATGTAATTGAAAGTTCGAGGTGTAAAAAAATATTGTATACGTGATGAAAACGACATTAGCGCCTTTTGCTGTACAGCATTATTTGACGACATTTTTTATAAGCTTTATGTACTTAGTACAGTATCGGTTACATGGCGTATCTAAAATTCACCCGGAACTGTCACTAAATTATATCAAATACACAAATACAAAAATTATAAAATGGATGTTATAATGCAGGAACCTTCCCAGGAGTGAATAAAACAACTCTCTAGAACAACTTATTGCAATCGGATAAGCGGTTTACGAATCTATAAGGACAAACATACATACATACAAAAACTTACATTCATTTTTATATATATAGACTAGCTGATACCCGTCGCGTTGCTGCCGCAGAAGAAACAGGTAATTCTAGAAATATCGATTGAAATTTGAAAGATTTATCTCGTTTCTTTGGGAATTGGTAATAGAAGGAATGCTTTGTATTTTCTTTCTGATGATAAATGCATTTATGAAAATTGAATAACTCGTATAATGTGTATACTCGTATGTATAAAGGTATAGTGTAAATGTTATTTATTTTATTTTGGTGACTTTATTTTTCAAGTGCTTCATGGTAGGTATTTATAATATATTTTTTTTTTATATCCGTCTTTGGCATAAACAATTAAATTTCTTGGGCTGTCCGACTCGTAAATTTAATATGAGGACTTCTATTACCCTTGAAAAAGACACCCAGGGACATTTTTTTTTTTAAAATGTGTGTGGCAGGTCCGACGCATGAATGGAATTTACTCTTAGATGAAAAAAAGGTGCGTCCGTCAAGTTGGATTTCAAATATAAACTCTATATTCGAAAACAGGTCACCCAAAACCCTTTAAACGATACCAATCTTTATTTTATAAAAAAGATGTGCGTCCGCCATCTTGGATTTAAAAATAAACGCTTAATTCAAAATCAGGACGCCCGTATCGTCTAAAAACGATACCCATCTTCATTTTATGAAAAAAAAAAAAAAGGTGCGTCCCGCCATCTTGGATATCAAAATAAACTTTAAATTTGAAATCAGTACGCGAACACGCCCTAAAAACGATGCAAACCTTCATTTTATGAAAAAAATGTGTGTCCGCCATCTTGAATTTCCGAATAAACTCTTAATTCGAAATCAGGACGCCCATACGCCCTAAAAACGATACCCATCTTCATTTTATGAAAAAAAGGTGCGTCCGCCATCTTGGATATCAAAATAAACTTTAAATTTGAAATCAGAGCCCCCAAGAACCATTAAAACGATACCCTTCTTCACTTTGTGAAAAAAAGAGACAACCGCCATCTTGGAATAAAAAATAAACGCTAGATTCGAAATCAGGGCCCCCAAAAACCATTAAAACGATACCCATCTTCATTTTCTGAAAAAAAGGGACGACCGCCATCTTGGATTTAAAAATAAACGCTAGATTCGAAATCAGGGCCCCCAAAAACCTTTAAAACGATACCCAACATCCTTCTATGAAAAAAAGCTTTGTCCGCCATCTTGGATTTAAAAATAAAAGCTAAATTCGAAATCAGGACCCTTAAAAACGCTTTAAAACGATACCCAACTTTATTTTATGAAAAAAAAAGTTGCGTCCGCCATCTTGGATTTAAAAATAAAAGCTAAATTCGAAATCAGGACCCTTAAAAACCCTTAAAACGATACCCAACTTTATTTGATGAAAAAACGTTGCGTCCGCCATCTTGGATTTAAAAATAAACTCTAAATTCGAAATCAGCACCCTTAAAAACCCTTAAAACGATACCCTACTTTATTTTACGAAAAAAAGGTACGCCCGCCATTTTGGAATTTAAAAAATCCATATGCTGTGCATGGGAAGCAATTCTGTAATAGGAAAGTAATGGTGATGATGATTATTAAATTTAAAAAAAAATTAAAACTCATTCGGCATTATACAAAATAGAAATATATATTTTTCGGGAATTGTGCGAGAGTCCATATGATCCATATGTTCACCTCGTAGCACAGTGGTAGCCCATTTTACTACCGTGTATGAGGTCGCCGGTTCGATTCCCGTAGAGGGTCAAGATGAAATATGATTTATTTACATGTTATTTTTACATTAATATTTCATGTGCGATACCTTGGACTGGGACTGAAGCGTAAGACTGATCATCCTACTTTCATGTAATAAAATGATCAAGAGACACTGCACTTGGTGTACCAATGCAGTGCCCTATGCACCATTGGGTGCGGATAAGGGAGAGTAGTAGTAGCAAATGCTCCAAATTTCAAACAAAGATTCTTGTAGCTCGAAGGAGAAATAAAAACTTCTAGGTACTATATAATATAAACTCCAAACGAATTATAAGGTAGGTACTTTTTATTACGAATTCACTGTCTGTTAATGATTTTATTCCATAGCCATAAAAATTATAACAGATTAAACTTAAAATATTATATAGTAAAAAATAATGTTTTTAAAACGTTATAACTTTTTTATTTTTCCAGCTAGAAACGATTTTTAGGTGTCTTTGAACTTGGAATTTTGTCTTCTTTCTATTTATTGCAAAAAACAGAGCTCTGCAGAGTTATTCTCGATCAGGAGAAGCCCTTGTCAAACGATTTTTTTTTCTCATAGAGAAAAAAAACTGACGATGAAACTAACACAGAAATCTTGAACAAAAAAAAACATTTTCGGAGGTAAAAAATGCACTCGATAGCTCAAAACCAATTCACGGCACTTATTTATTGTGAAAAAAGTCCGAATCGGGGTGTAAATAAATTTAAAAATGTAATTGAAAGTTCGAGGTGTATAAAAATAAATTGTATACGTGATGAAAACGACATTAGCGCCTTTTGCTGTACAGCATTATTTGACGACATTTTTTATAAGCTTTATGTACTTAGCTATGCAGTTCTATCGGTTACATGGCGCATCTAAAATTCACCCGGAACTGTCACTAAATCATATCAAATACACAAATACAAAAATTATAAAATGGATGTTATAATGCAGGAACCTTCCCAGGAGTGAATAAAACAACCCTCTAGAACACTTATTGCAATCGGATAAGCGGTTTACGAATCCATTGAGATATACACAGTTATTTTTTCAAAAGCGTACATTTTTGCAGTAGTTTTTAAGTTGAGGTAAAAATAGATATCGTCTCAGATACATTTTTTAAAAACTTAATACTCTCATTTTAATTTTTACATGCTACAAAGCAGCAGGCCTCAGTAGGCGTTCCCAAAGAATATTGTGAAAATATTTAAATTGCGTATTAATTATGAATTAATTGGCACTCTGTTTCGTAGCCCCAAAATGTTCATCATGATGGCAGCCCTTTGTTGGGGTGTAAATTTAAGGCATTATTCACCTCTATTTTTTTACCGATACAATTTGTCAAATGCAAAATACTCTCCACCCCTTTGTAACGCTTGTTCGCCGGAAAGTGCGTGAATTTTATAGATTTATGGATTTTAATCTTCCTCAGATGGTTGGGAATAAATTGTTAAGGTCTGTTCTGGGGAGGCTTACTTTATTGGTATCAAGAGTCAGAATATTAGAATAAAGAAATATATTCATTTTACAACAGCTCATTCATTATAACACATTTATGTTTCTTTTTCTCTTTTTCAGGTATGTTTTTGCATCCAACAAGACAACTTAATATGAAATCATCACAAGTGGTAATGTAGAAAAAATCTTACCATATTAACTTATTTGAATTTCTGAATAACTGAAGAAAATCGTTTACTTCACTAAATAAATGTATTTACTAACTCAAAATATTTATAAACAATTTAAATGAAAAAACTTTTTTAACTACTTTTTTAAATTATTAATCGAATCCCCGACCGTTTTCGAGGCAACACGTGTCTATTTTTCAAGGGTACAAGAATAAATGAAATTAGATAATGAAGTTGTGTCAGTGCATGTTCAAACAAACAGTAGACCCTATAGACCTGACCATTGAACATATGCACTGACACAACTTCATTATCCAATTTTATTTATTCTTGTACCCTTGAAAAAGAGATACGTGTTACCGAAACCGGTAGGGAGTGAGATTCATAATAAAAAAGTAATTAAAAACAAAGTTTTTTCATGTAAATAGTTTATAATGAATAACTACAAAGTGAGTGCTTCTAACATAAATTTCACGAAATATTTATCGCCAAAAGAATATCAATCGGATCCGTAAATGGGTTTTATAGAATGCCTTTTATAGAAGTTTCGCGATGCGCGAACGCCGAAACTTCCAGAAGGATACACCTTTTTATAAATACACCACCTACCGTGCGTCGCCGGGAGTTCGGGGATTCAGTTCCTATCAATCAGACAAAACAGTTCAGTATTTTATTTCAATGAAATAACAATAAAATCTATCGGAAATTAATTTTGTTTTTTGTTAATTTCTTCTGTTTCTATGCCTGAAACATCGTGTATAATTTTAAAACTTAAATAGTTACTAAGATTTGCAATGTGTTGTACCTACGTTCTACCGTCATAGAATGAAGGGGTAAAGCCTACAACCCCTCTGGCTTAAAAACAATCTCGATCACAATCTAAATCACCACATAAATTACCAATACTTCTCCGTAGATTTGTCTACTCCAAATCTGTATTTGTTTTAAAAGAATTTCCGTTAAAGCCTTATTTAATCCGGAAGCTCAACCTATTTCGGAATCGCATAATTTGTGACTACTGTTTGTTTAGGGAAGTTCTCCCCTTAGTTGAATTGGAGATTCTTCGTGTACATAATAATATAAATTGTTTGAAATACATTTAAGAGATGTATTTCGTGAATGTACAACTGAAAAGATTTCGTTTATCTGTTGATGCATTCCTTAAATGTTAGATTTTTTTAATCCTCTTATTTTACCGTATATTAGCAAAAATTATAGAAAACTTATTGAAAAAATATTCACATTTTGCGTCTTCTTACATCTGCAGGATCCTACCCTTCTGGTAGGCCGTTGAATGCAATTTTTTGCTATACGCGGCAAAGCTTAGGGACAGTGTATATCGTTAAGTTTTGTTCAGTAGCAATAAAAGCTTTTATACGCATCTCATAGTCTAATCATTATTATTGACCTAGTGGCAAATTTAAAAAAAAAACATTTGCCTAGTTACATCCGTTTCCTACAACATATGCTTTCGTGCCTTCCCAAATCAGGTATTATTCAGTTTTTTTTGCACAATGTCAACATAGTTCTGGATCCGATTTGTCAGCAGTTTACGTCAAAATGACTACTGGTCGTGACGAGGATCTGCCGAGTTCATATTATCCAATAAGGAGCGGATGTGAAGTGATGATAATGATTATTATATGGATCCTAAGCACCCCATTTCGAAAGAAATATTGTTAGCCTACATAAAAACCGTTTAAAGTTAAAGTTAAAATATATTGAACTTCTTTATTTTAGCCTTGCGCCTACCGCTCGTTCTTTAGGGGAATGGAATTTTTATGTCTCCCATTCGTCGTCTTTTATTTCTTGTTTTCGTCCATTTTACTACCTTGGCCTTTATTACATACCTTCCTCTGCTCTCCCTGAATTCCTACTCTTCTGTTACACAAGTCGGAATATTTCACCCGCAGAAATGATTTCTTGTTTGTAAACATTCCATCTGGGAACAAATGGTATGGTTTCCATTACACTCATAGTGGAAAAATATACTCATAGTGGAAAGTGGACGTTATTACACTTCAAGATCGGTGCTAAAAAGTTCCTTTGGGAAAAGTTAACAGTGCGTATCACTAGCGGAAACCACAATATTTAGTTAGCATATGGTTAAGTTTGATTAAAGAGGCAAAATGCTGTATTTTCAGTTCACAAAAATATTACATTAATACATTTGAAAAGTGTGTTTACATTGTTTTGAAATTCCACTAAGAAGAGAAATTACTAGAGGTTTGAAACCATTTTTGTTTTCTTCCAAAGCATTATCATGCCTTTTTAAAATAATTTTATAGAAAACAATCATATCTAAACGGGGCGTTTAAATTACTTGGTCCCTTTGTTTGATTTCATTTTATTTAGGTTTTGAAACCGTTCTTGACTTTTTTAGGGTGTTTTGCGATCGGATGTTGCAAAGTCTGTTTATATTAAAACGAAAATTAAATTTTATAGGGAGATAGGAGTGGACTACAAAGTTTTACAATGATATTGTTACCAATTTTGGAATATTTGAACGAACATTGAGGAGTTTTTCACCAAAAATATAAATTTAATAAAATAATTATCATTTCACCGAATTCTTTTCACAAATCTCACAGATACCTATTAACCATTGGGTGAAGGGCAGAAAGAAAAGGAAGAAAATGTATTACACATCATGTTTATTCTTTAACCAAAAATTGGTGATGATTTTTTTACTCTTTTTTTTATGACAGCGCGATAAATCCCGATAGACCCTTGTCATACTAAGGCACGATATGTAAAGAGCATGCTTTCTTCTGTCAACAACGGGTGTTTATTCACAGTGGTGTATCTGCGAGTCGAATGTTTGCTCTGTATAGTGTGTATTGTGTATAATAGGAAGAGAAATGTCGGCTGCACCCCTCGGATATTTGTGGATATTAGTTCCTTTCACGGCCCACGCCAAGAAATCGGCACTTAAAGCAAGCTGCTTCCAAACACGCGTGAATACAGCAACGTGTGCTAGGAGGGGGTATTCTGTTATTTGATACGTTTTTTATATGATCATCATGATCTTGTAATAAAATAATCAAGATACGCTGCACTTGGTGTACCAATGCAGTGCCCTATGCACCATTGGATGCGGATAAGGGAAAGTAGTAGTTTTCTTAGTATTGTCAACTAAGAACAAAATAATCTTCAGCTACGTTTGTAGATCATCCTTGACAATTGAAGACACTAGTGGACGAAGGCGTTATGTAGCAAAAATAAGAAGCTGATATTCGGGTTTTAAAGTTTAAAATCAGTACCTACGATTTGTTTAAAAAAAACTTTTGGTTGTCTGTAAAGTCGGTTTACGGATGATAATTTTACGCGATAACGTCATAAGAAAACATTGATGAAAAAAAGCATACTTTTATGAATTGAATTGAATTATTATTACTGAATTATCATTATTTTGTATAACAGAAAGCAGGAATTAATTGAAAATTACAATTTTTTCCATAAATTTTTTTTTTTTTGCACTCGTTTATTCAAATATTTGTTTACTTAAATTATACAAACTAAACAAGTAACAATGTCCTATTAACAATTTATCTAGTTGGATGGGGTGTATAGCTTGTGTGCTGCTGCTGTCTCCCTTCTACTCGGACGCATCGGCCGATAGAGTGGAAGAGAGATAGATGCGTCACAAACCGAACGCTTATGCCGATCGTGCCTCTCTATCGCTTGTTCCGCGCTCTCGCTTGCACACTCGGCTCAGGCGGAACGTGACAATGAGTCGTGCTTTTTCGTGTGTGCAGCCGGCGTTCATCGATTTATTAGACGTTATCACGTCAAAATTACCGCTTACTACATTTATTCTCATACGTTTTTAAAAAAGGTCACAATTTGTCGAAAATGAACTGAGAATACCACGTTTTACAGCTCACAGCTCACACCGACCGACCCGACCGCCACTGTTCTGTCTAAGAAACACGTCTCTATCTCTTTACTATATAGAGATATTAAATTAATTTAAAAAATCCAGTCTCAATGAAACAGTACCTACCGAAGTCAAATCACGTTTTGACGATTTCCCAAAAGTTGACTTTTTAAATTAGTGCTGTTTAGTATTTACCGATGCAGTGCCCTATGCACCATTGGGTCCGGATAAGAGAGAGTAGTATAAGTATTAGTAGTAATTGAGGCTATTTGAAGCAAAGTTGGAAATCTCAGTTTTCACTAAGGCTCATAATCGCATAAAAATAGTTTTCAGAGGAATGCTATGGGAATACATGGGCAGAAGACAGTGCTAATCAGTTTAAGGCGATTATGAGCTCTAGTGAAAACTAATTTTTTTTCACGATAAATATTGTACCAATACTGATTTCAATATTGGATATTTAGATATTTCTTTTACTTTTATTACTCAAACCTGAAAAATATTTCCGCATTCAACGAATGAAAATGGTTATGTTTATATTTTTACTACAACAGCCTTCTGCCTTCTCGTAATTTATCGCATCCCCACAAAATAAACTAACCGCCAAGGGAAATCTAAAATCCCTTAATTATTAAGGCAAGATGGAGAATATTTTTGTATATTTAAGGACATAAAAACTATTAAAAAAGTAAATTATAGCTAACTGTTTGAAGTAGTTACTGATATGGCTTTTAAATATATATGTATATTTAGAAAATAATATATTTAACAGTTTGATGCCCTTACAAGGCGAAACAATTGTCACTAACTTGATAATAAAATCACGTAGAACCAAAAAAATCGTTTTTTGATTTTAACATAAGATGCATGGAGTTCTACAAAATAAATGCCATATCAATCAATATTTAACGATTATCAATTCATTTATATCTCAAGAGAGATGAAGAAGCCTTTTCCAACCTCGAGAATATGAATATTCAAGCGTTTACAGGGCTCATGACCTGTCATTGGCTAGGTTAACTGGCCACTTGGTTAATTTTTGGATTCTGTATATCATACACAACTTGTTCTAATTTTAAATAAATATACTGCGATTTCTATGGCATCATAGTATTAACAAAAGTTTTTTCGCGAATTCCATTATTTCGGAATTATTGTAATTATTTGTTGGTAAATACGTACACAAAATGTTTGAATATTTTGATGTCGGAAATATTAAGACAATAATTACCCCGTTCAGCCCCCGGGCAGCCAACAATAATCACCTTCATGACGGAAGCCTAATAACACCCCCCCCTAGATACTAGGGGTTGGTTTTTTCCCCCCTCCTTGTCTTGCTAAGCTCCCTATAAACTAAATACATAAAAAAGACCACAGTAACCGAGGGTTGTGTTAGACTCTGATAAGAAGCATGAATCGTCTCTTTTCATAGACTGGACGGAGAAAGGTTGGATAAAACCGCTTTACATGGACATTCAAAGAAGCTTATGATTAGTACTTTTTGATAAAGAACTAAATTTTTGTGATTTAAGAGTTCTAAACAACATTCGCCATGCATTGTTTAGTACTTAAGAATATTACATTATGTTATATGTGTTAGGCATTTTTTGTAATCGACAAATTCTTACAAAAATATATGCGTAAGATTTATCATTTTCTATTTTTTTCATATATTTTTATTTTTTATTTATTAAATGTAACATTATAAACATAAATCTTGATCACGCCAAACGAGTTTTCACTTGTTTTTCGGCGTGTTTCTTCTACCGAGTTTAAATTACACTTGTTATATTATTATATAAGTAAAATTTAGTTTAAGGTGTATAATATGAAATTAGTTAAATAAAACCTTTTATACGAGCTAAATAACGTAGTAGTTAAAAGTGTAGTATATTAAATAAGTGAATTTTTATCTCACTCATTTACACTTTGAAATCTTGATTGTCTATGATAATTTTTTTCAGCAATATTTTCCTTTGCGCAAGATGTGTGGCGTCTCTCACCTCACCTGGAAGCTTGTTGAATAGTCTTGGTACTATTAATTCTTCTGTTCTGCTTCCATAGTAATTGAGTGCTCGAGATTTAAGCCTCTATCGAGTAGCATTTTGTTTTTTATATGTTAATTTTTTAAATATTTTTATTGAAAAGAAACATTTGAATACTAAAATATTTCAATTTTTGGGCTGCTTCCAAACAGTCGGAAATAACTGTGTCAGAAAGCAGGAAACAAGTTGTGCTGGAGTGGAATTCGAACATAGCTAAACTACAATCCGGTTTAAATTGAGCAACGCAGACATTTTTGTCATTGTTTGAGTACTCAATTTAAAAACAAGAAACCATTTGAAAATGTCGTTAGTTCTTCAAATAGACTTTTTATTCTATCCTTAAAAAAGTTCTTTGTCCCTGTAGATAATTACAGTAATATTTTAATCAGTCGTTTATATTTTGAAATGTCTTATTTTTATTTCATCCCCGTTGAACATTTGGGTTCATTCTTTCAGTCCATAAACCACAACTCGTTAAAAACGTCTGCAAATAATGGTCTTCAGATGATCTCATCCTCCAAGGACTGGGTTGTTTTCTTACTGCAGCGTTTTATTTCTTTACGAATAATTCCCGGAGACGAAGTTCGGACTGCGCGGAATACATGAATGTATAAACGGTAACCGTTTTGAGAAGGAATTTCTACCGAGAAAGTAGAAATCCCGACTTTTTTAAAAGAAAACTCGACGTTTTATTGTAACCCTATCGGATTTGTACCGAAATTCATGGGGTCTGGTGGACCTTTATGTGTATAATATAAGCAATGTTTGATATGAAAAGATCCTGACAAGAATTGTAAATGGCAGCATGTTGCCAAAGGGTTATCCACACGTGAAGTGGAAAGGACTCTACATTATTTATCTTTATTGAATTCTGTTGTGTTTATGATTTTATTTTTGTTGGACTAGTCGAACAGAAAAAAAAAATATTTTTAACTTTTTACATCTACGAATAAAATGAGAAAAATTTATATACCGCACTGTTTACCAGATTAACATAACTTTACTTCTTGAATAATTTATCAAATTTTAATACGTTAGAATTAAGATAGGTCAGTTACGTTAAGTTTGAAAAAAAAAATAGGTTTAGTTTTTTAAAAGCAAATTTGAATGCAGTAGGTTTAAGACATTTTAAAATTGTTTCATTTCTTAAGCTAGCTTTAGACGGGACAATAAAATGTGCAGTTTCCTGTACAGTCTGAAAACTGTCCAGTATAAAACAAAAACTGTATGGCCGGCGCGACGTTTGGCTGACATGACAGTTGATGTTTTTTTATGGAAACGTTTAAGTAGATATTGGTATGCTTTTAAAAACGTAAAAACAATTAACATATTTACATTATTAGCTATATATACAATTACCTGTGAGCAAACATACGATAATAACTTACAATCGCGCTTAAAAAATACACATATTTAGCGTGTCTTTTGACAGACTGCACAGTTTTCTGAACAAGAAACTGTGCTGTTTTCTGTCCCGTATAAAGTCAGCATTACTAATGGTTCACAGAGCACTACCTTGGTGATCTGAGTATACCTTGTTCGTTGTTGAGTTTAGGTCGATACGTAAAAACAGAAATCAATGTGATAGGTTTAGTTATTCGTAATTCAGCACACCACAAAAGTGCAGTGTATTCTGATATTTTAGTGCGTAAAAAATCGTTACCTAAATTAAAATTAATTTATCTCGTCAATATTTTAGTAAAGTCTCATTTCATCCTTAAGACCAGAAATGGATAAGAATTACGGAAACGATTACACTGGGAAGGGGAAATATTGTTCCACTTCCCGTCGTGCAAACAGGACATTTTAATTATGAGGGTAGGGATAATGGCGGACATAATAATACAAATACACGTACACCATACACCATAATACAAGCACAAAGTTGCCACCATATATAGGCCTAATGTTGCCACAAAGAACGAGTGTCCCAAATTAAAAGGCAGAAAAAATGCAGAAGTTCATCAAAGGAACACGTGTTTAAATGGGACACTGTCACACTCGGAAGTTGGCTTTGATCTAAAAAACAGTGAACGATTTTAATTTAATAATAACAGTAGTAGCTGTTTTTTGTTTAAAAATAATATTAAATTAACATAATTTTTTTTTTCAAAATGTTTGGTCTCAGAGCCTAAAAAAATATCTTAACTTGCAATCTACAAAAATCGAGCAACATACATGGGGCGCTATTTGAATACCACTGGATGTGAGGAATCGAAAATAAATGAAAATTTGTTTGTATCTATAGTGACTGGCCACTCTGTACGTATCTACATATAAAATGAAGGAATAAAATAATACAACTTGTGTTAAAACTCGTTTAATAACATTTCAAAAAGGTTTTTTGCTGTACAAGCACACCTTTAAACTGTTGTTTAATTCCATTAAAATCACTAAGTACAAGTAGAGCTTTGAGAAAGAATTTTTTTCCTAAAATTAACCGCCTGTGGTTTTTTTTCTTTTTGATATTTAAAATGTATTCCTGTTTCAAGCGTACGAGCGAAACTTAAAAGCTTTTTTGAATATAAGCTGCTTTCCTTTCGCCTATAAAAATACGTATTTACGTGAAAAATTATTTAATTAACAATAACGTAGAAAAAATATACAAATATAGGAATTTCAATGCGAAGGGTTTTTCGAAGCTCATGATCCTTAAATCTTCATGCTCCAACAAATGAAGTTGTCAGATTTTCGCACATTTCAAGGCAGAACGTATCATTATTTGGCGTCGTGATTTATACTCTATACTCCTGTAAACTGTTTATTTTCCAACGAACTGTAAATGGTATATTTGGCAGCGAGTTGCGAACGAAATAAAGCTATTTGCTATTGGAAGGTTCTCTATATATTTCCTTTCTATGCCACGTGGACAAAGTTAGATTGAAAAATGGTATCGCGTGGAAAATCGAAATACATAACGAATGTTTTCATTGGAAACTGTTCGTGAAAATGTTAACGAATAAATCTACGAACGTTTGATTATTAAAAATATTTATTCAAGTAATATGCATTCCACAGATTACAGTTGAAAGTTCTCATTGATTTACTAAGTTCATCATCATCATCATACCATATCCACTCCCTATGTGGAGCATATGGAATCCACAAACTGCCTCCAGGCCAAGCGATCGGCCGCCAGCTCCCGTGCCCCTTCCCAAATCAAGTCCACGTCTCGCAGCTCCGACGCAAACTGCCGACGAATCGTCAACAGTTGACGACCAGGACGCCGAGAACCTGATGCCTTGTAAAATAGGCAAGCGTGGTTAAGGCTCTCTCGGGAGGCATACGTAGTATATGGCCTAGCCAGCCGAAACGCCTTCGCCGGATGACAGTAGATAGATTAACTTAGTTAATTGACCGTTAAATAAGCATAGCATCTAAATTACTACCGGTTTTTTAAAATGTTTAAAAAAATTGTTATTTATCATTAATATCAAATACATTATTTATTACATGTATTTCACATGAGTTACGTATAACTCATTATGGGCATTAAAATAATAACATTTATTATAACATATTTTAAGACTTTGCTGTTCAAATTTATTCATCGCATCTAACTAATTCGCATCACGCCATTTCTCTGAAGGGGTGGGCAGAGATATCCGGGAAAATTGCATACTTAAATTTTTGCAATTTTCGTCTGCTTTCGTTTATAAGTTCTATCGGATTGAACGCCATTTGAAATATAGTCGTATTGCTGATTCAGTAAATGTTTAATATTTGAAAAAACTGACATTATTTCCAATTCCACTCAAAGCTAGAAATAATCGAATCGTAGTGAAATTTGTTGGGATTTGAAAACTCCAACGGATATCATGAAAATTAATAAAGTATTCAAATAAATCCATTTCTGAATGGGACCATTCAGCAGTGTAATGTTTGTACCGTGTCGCAGTCACGATCACCATTTCCCGCCTTTTGTTGCCTTTCCCGCCTTTCTTGGGCGAAGTTCACCGCGTCTCCTTGGCCCCGCTCCAAGTGCTAGAGACGATCTTCTGTGTTCCATGATTTATAGAAAACATGGTTAGCGCTAATAACGAAGCAGAAAAGGCTCGTCTCCCCATATTAAATTGAATCGCACTCTCCGAAATGAGCGTCACGCTTTGGGAGCGGACGTTAACCCCTTCGACTTTCAAAGTATATTAATTTTTAAAAATTCGCAACAAAATTTAACTTTAAGACAGGCTGAAAAGTCATAGTCGAAATAAGCTAGGACTATTTTATATATTCTGTTTATAGAATTTGAATTTTATGCGTATAACAAATTAATTTTGAACTTTTACAAAAGCCTTTTTAGGCGTTTATAATTAAAAAGAAATAAACATCAAATATATTTATTTCACGAAGTTGAGCTTTAGCTGCCTCTTGTACAATAGAATTATTGACCCCCAGTTAATTGTTTTTAAAAAAACGTCTAAAATTTGGTTGAATTATGATCATTCGTGATAAAATAATCTGGAAACGTTTTCGGTAACGAACTTTAGGTGTGCGGAGGTTTGACTTTGTAAGGAACACAGAGGTGAGGCAACGGATACAGCAACCCTTGGTATCTACTGTCATCCGGCGAAGGCGTTTCGGCTGTATAGGCTATATACTACGTATGCCTCCCAAAGAGCCTTAACCCATGCTTGCCTAATTTACAAGGCATCAGGTTTCTCGGCGTCCTGACGTCCACTGTTGACAATTCGTCGACAGTTTGCGTCAGAGCTGCGGGACGTGGAATTGACTTGGGAGGATGCACGGGAGCTGGCGGCCAATCGCTTGGCCTGGAGGCAGTTTGTGGAGTCCATATGCTCCACATAGGAGCGATATGGTAATGATGATGAAAAAGATGAGAAACGTAATTGAGTTTATATGGCACCTGCAACGGATGTCGAAATGAGTACAAAAATCACCGATTCGTCCGAAAAGTAACGGGATGATAAAAATTACCTATTGTTTCCGTAATAAACTAGAAAAAAAAATTGGGTGTCAAAAGGTAAAGGGCAGCAAGAAATATCTGCAAGCGTAAGGTTCGCGATATTGTGAAGTTGGGCCATTATGCTTAAAAAGGTCTAGCCCAAGGCGTTCCGAAGGTATTCTTTAGAAAAGAAAGGTCCCTTTATGCTGCTAGTCGATTTAGATCCAGGGATTTTTTCAAATAGCTGATTGATCCTGTAAACCTCCATCGTAAAGAATTCCTTTTAATGCTGCAATTAGAGCTCTTTTTCCTGTCAAATTACGGAAAATCTTCTCACGAAAATGTATGAACAATTAATCGTGTGTGTCAAGACAAACACAGACTTTATTTCCTTCCAAACTTCTCATTTCCATTTTAAGATATAAATTATATGTTGTTTTTATTTATTTATTACAGGTCTTAATATTCCAATGTAACGTTTTAGCCATTAGCAAAGTTTTGGGTATGCTTTTACCACCCCTTTGCACGAGTCTAGGGATATAAGTATACTAGAAGTGCTTGTAAATACATTTCCTAAGCCTAAGTCCATTTGAGTTCGCGACTTTTACAGCCATCCATACTACTGTACAAAACTAACGATAGGTAGATAGACGATAATATGACACGTTTAGATAATTAGATACAAGAATATTTATATAATAAAAACACAATGTTATAATATATTTGTTACTTAAAATATTAAACTTACAAACACAATATTGGAATGGTTTTTAAAAAAAATTCATAGTATTATTCTGTGACAATTTTTTACAAATTAAAAAAATATACATGCCATTCTTCCTTTCACCTTCCTTCAACAAATACTTTTGATATTGTAAATCAGCAATATTGTAAAATGTACTCTTGTGACAGCCTCTCCAATAATAATTTACTGTCATTTTTACTTGAATAAATACTAATGATATATGCCTTTTCCAAAATAGAATGCGCTCATGTTTACCCTTAAATGTTCATATGACTTTTACTTAAATAAAAAGTTACACTTAAGTGTTGACAGTTTACAGTTTGAAAAAATCTGGAAAAAAATTTACTTTTCCTACATCACCTACATTCATAAAAGTTTTTAAAGGTAGGTTCGCCGCCCACAGCCACAATATGCCGCCCACTGGGACGAGCCGCGGACAGAATTTAATCAATTTCGGACACAAAGGCAGCCCTAGCCACTTAAACTAGCCTGACCACTTGCTACGAATTGGCGGGAGTTTTAGAAAAACCCATTTTAAATTTTAGAAATTCACTTAAAACTTTCTGTACCTCGGAGAAAGGGAAAAGAAAATTCTTTAAAATTGACAATTGCCACCAAAAAACCAATATAAGGCGATGGTGATTTTGGTTTTTCTAGACTAGAACTCCATGATATATATTCGTTTGTTTGTAAACCTACTAAAAAACATAAGATTTTCTTATTGAACTTTTTTATATTTCTTAAAATTTTTCCTTACCTTTTCTTCAAGGTCAAAGAGTTTAAAAGAATTTCTGATTTATTTATTGTTTTATTTATCCTTTGTGCAATGTAATAATTTCTTAGACATATTCTGCTTTTACTGTTATAAGTGAAGATATGTCTACTAACTTTATGACGTATTTTTTAGAACTTTCGATTTCGGAAATAATTTATGAAATAATTTCAACGCGTTACTACTAAGTATCTATTTTTAAAAATATATACATTTTATAAAATGTTTATTTAGAAAAAATAGTCACTAGAGTCTTTGATGTCCGCCCCGTAGCATAGTAGTAGAGCACTGAGCTACCGTGCATGAGGTCGCGGGTTCGATTCTCGTAGGGGGTCAACATGAAATATTTATCTTATGTTAAAATCAAAAAACGATTTTTTTGGTTCTACGTGATTTTATTATCAAGTTAGTGACAATTGTTTCGCCTTGTAATATCATTATCAAGCTGTGGCGTTGAAACATTTACATTCTTATTTTATACAATATTGGCTTATTAGTTACAGTTTTTAAGAATAGGGAGAGGAACATCTGTGGATTTTTACGAAATTCCTGATTTCAGTTGGTCTTTAATCTCTTTTTGGTGGAATTTTATTGCTTTACCTACTCACTAGTCAAGGAATTTCGCTAATTCACAGATGTTATTTTATATTATAGGTACATATTATTCATTATTTCAGACTGAATTTACGGAATTTAAAGAATTGTAACATCTAAATTAAAAGCAACTTAATAGTAATTATATAAATATAGGTATCAAAGTTTTATTTAAACATAGTTAGCAGTGGCGAGTAGAAAATGTTAGTTTGTTCATTTATTAGATTAAGATTGGGGTCTTTCATACTTTTGTTGATTTCTAATTGTTCTAACAAATGTAATCGGTAACCTTTGTTTTCAACATGCAACGGAATGGGAGCATTATTATTTTCAACAATATGTTTGTTTTCTAATAAATGATTAGCAAATTGTGAATCTGTTTTTTTGTTTTTATATGACCTAATATGTTCTGCATATCGAGTGCTAAATGATCTACCTGTTTGACCTATGTATACATAATTACAGTTACTCGTATCACATTCAAGTTTGTATATTCCGCTATTTTTTAGCAATGGTAGCCTACACTATTATTGGTGCGATATGCTGTTGCTAGACCACAATTCTTAAGTAATTTTGCAATTTCTAGAGATATTTTTCCGAAATATTCAATGCATGTAAAGCTTCTGTTTTCGATATCTGAATTATCTATGTTAGTGGTAATTGGGTAAATCATATCTGTGTTATTTTTATGTTTTTTTGTTTTAAATTTTTTATCTATTATGTTGTCGCAGTATCCGTTGTTTCTTGCAATTAAAAAAACTGTAACTAATAAGCCAATATTGTATATAATAAGAATGTAAATGTTTCAACGCCACAGTTTGATAATGCCCTTACAAGGCGAAACAATTGTCACTAACTTGATAATAAAATCACGTAGAACCAAAAAAAATCGTTTTTTGATTTTAACATAAGATATCATGGAGTTCTACAAAATAAATGCCAGTTCAATCAATCAATAAAATATTTATTTATTAATATTTATTCAATGAATATTGTACCCGCCTTGAAACTTTTTACATTAGACTATCCAACTTCAAATTAAAATTATTAAAAATCTTATAGACTGAAAAGGGTAATTCTATTGCCAGTCCTCTCCTTTTCTTTTTTCCTATCCTTATCATCCTTTCCTTCCCTCAAATCTCTTGTCTTATATTTATTTTTTCTATCTTACTTTGCCAATGTATTTATTTTATATATTTATTTTTTCTATCTTACTTTTCCAATGTATAAATGTGAAAAACTATAATTGGTCTACATGCTTTTTTTGTATTCTACTTTTTCATGTATCTAAACTGTTGTTTTTCCTGTAAATAAAATAGAATAAAATATGTCATTTTCATATCAATATTTCACGTGTGATACCTCGCACTGGTACTGAAGACTGGTCATCTTACGGTCATGTAGATAATAAAATGATTAAGATACACTGCGCTTGGTGTACCGATGCATTGCCCTATGCACCATTGGGTGCGGATAAGGGAAAGTAGTGGTAGTAGTAGTTAAATGAATTCTCACTAAATTTTTACCGTAAAATCTTGTTTTTTTGTTGACTTAAATAAAGGTCAACTACGAAAAAGCGTCAAAAAAACGCTTTGCCGTCCCGAAAAGAAAGATTTGATTTTATTTTATATCTATCGGTTTTATATAAAAAGCAGGAAAAACTGAAGACAGTGAAGTCAGATGTATTGAATTCTATTCGCAAACCCATTTATCTTTATTATACCGGGAAGATAAAATGCCCCCCAGTCCATATCGTTGACTTTGAAAATGTTAGAAAGTTTCCCAATCAAAGTCCCTCTTTTCCTCTTACAGGATTCCCCGTTTCTCCCCTCCCGGCCCAACCCCATTTACTTCGCTGTCTTCCTGAATAAATTCCTTATCCTGATTGAATTCCAGAAATATGACATGGTTGTCTTACATTGTTAAGGCATTAGTCACCATTAGTAGCTGCGGTAATCACTGCTGTTATTTTAGTACACTTCTTACCCCTGCCCTGTAAGAGTCGTGAGTCCTCCCCTAAATGTTTGACACCCTGAATTATAAATTCTTATTATTTCAGTGGAATCGAGGTATGTTGATAAATGCTATAATGCATGTCACCGAAAATCCATTAAGTTAAAAATATTAACATCTAGAGTCTAGAGTACTTACAAATATATAATTATATACAATGTATGAAAGTAGTCACTCGTTATTTATACATAATTAATGTGAAATGTGGGAAAATGGACTACTTTATTTTTTCCCGTTTATTAACTGATTTGCCAGATAGCAAACTTCTGAGTTTTGAGAATGGGTGTCATAGAAGAATTTTAGGTGTGCGGTGGTTTCATGGTGACTTTATAAGAAACACAGAGGTGAGGCAACGGACACAGCAACCCTTGGTATCTACTGTCATCCGGCGAAGGCGTTTCGGCTGGCTAGGCCATATACTACGTATGCCTCCCGAGAGCCTTAACCATGCTTGCATATTTTACAAGGCATCAGGTTCTCGGCGTCCTAGTCGTCCACTATTGACAATTCGTCGGCAGTTTGTGTCAGAGCTGCGGGTCGTGGACTTGACTTGGGAGGATGTATGGGAGCTGGCGGCTGATCGCTTGGCCTGGAGGCAGATTGTGGATTCCATATGCTCCACATAGGGAGCGGATATGGTATGATGATGATTCATCGTAGCTTTGTGCAAAAAAAAGTAAGGTGCAAAGTGCTCCTGCCTCTTGTTAATTTATTTTAAAAACTAGCTTGAAAATGTAATTTTCACGGATTGTATTTTTTTTAAAGAGTATTCTTTATTTAACTAGTAAAAGACGATGAATAAAATTTCATCGAAATAAAATCATTAAAAATTTTACATACTTGAGTACTTGTAACATCCTTCCCCTTGTAAGGGAGTATTTCTTGGTAAAAATATATTAAAACAGCCTTGTTTGCTAAGAAGCTTTCCTAAATCATAATGAGAGAGTTGAATTTTTCAAAAGCTCCATTAATAAGCTTAGTTAATCTTCTCGAATCGTTCATCATAGCAAAATCTTAAAATATTTCACAATATATATAACACAAATAAGCTCTCAAGCCACGGTAAGTAAGTCGTTTATCAGAACGGAAATATAAAAGCTTTTACTGAATTATCTTTAAAAAATAATTGCTTAAATTTCTTTGGGGAAGTGGTAACATAAAAGAATATGAAATATGTACAATACTCAAAAATTCAAGGCTCGGGAAGTTATGCAAAATATGACTTCCGTAATAAATGAAGAACACTTTGTTTTTATACATTTCATGTCTTATTAAACCATCAAGTATTCAACGGAATAAGCGGTCAATTGCAGACCGACTGTATAAATATATTTATTTATAAATTTAACATTGGTTTAATACACATTTTTATCTTTATACATACTCCCCATAATATCTTTATGAATGCTTAAACAGTAATAAACATAACAGGTTATTTGTATAGCGCCTTGATGAAACAATAATTTCTTTATCTTTTTTTGCTGTTTCTACATTCATAAAATGTGAAATCTTTAATTGGCCTAATGATCTTGTGGCGGAAGAAATACGTCACGCGTGCGACGCGGAACGAAGCAAGATCTACCGAACTCTGCCGAACGCTATCCAACAATGACGAGAACCATTTTAACCTTCATCGTGACTCCACGTCGCTTTTGTACAAATTTCTTGCCGCCAAATCTGCTCATTTACATTGTAGACTTCGTATTATGTTGGCTGTTGGTTTCCAATAAACAAATTAATAAATGTATCATGTATGATACCTTGGACTGACGCTGAAGCGAACGACTGATCATCTTGCCTTCATATAACAGATGATCAAGACTCACTGCATTTGGTGTACGAATGCAGTGCACAAAACGCATCATTGCGTGCGGATACGGGAAGTAGTAATTGTATAGCGCCGTTTCTCAAGGGCGTTCGCAATAACCGTTACCTAAATCCCTAAGATATCCACTTTAGCAAACAAAACACGGCACGGCTCGTAGTCGCTTATTTAAATATTTTGTTTTTCATCCTTTTTAAAAGTTGATAAAAGTAAGACTTACAAAGAAGTCAAATTATTAATGATGATAAAACATGCCGCATATAGAACAGTGAATAAATAACCGAACAAATGTAGGCAAATTCGTATTATGTATGCTTTCAAAACTCGTATTTTACATTGCCATTCTTTTTATTGGAAATATACAGAATACATACTTTCCGTGTCGCCTTTGTATCTCTGATACGCCAATATGAACACCAAACACATCATGTAAAGCCAATGTCTATACAGGATGTTTGTAGTATATATCACCAGCGTAAAGTATATCCTAGGAATTAGGGATGTTAAGAGCTCTGTCAAAAGGAAACTTGCGGATATTTGAAATAAAAAACTTAAAACGATAATCAATTTTAAAATATGTACCAAGAAGATACCAACATTTCCTACGGTGCAAAGCACATTTAATTCTTGCGAGTCAGCTATTATTTTTTTATGTTACTTTTCCATACATAAATATATCTAACTGAATCTGCTGCAAACATTTTGGTTCCGAATGTTATTTCAGAGAATTAAAATAGCGCATAGCGCCGCAAATTTTGACCGAGAGGCTGAAAGTCGTAGACCACAAAATAACCGTTTCAATCTGGGATATTTCAGTATATTTTGCACAAATAAATTTTATTGAATTCTGCGTATAAAACATAATATTTTAAGGTCTCTCATTAGATTCGTTTTACAAGGATTGAAATAAGCTGCCTGGCTGGCAATTAGCAGAGCATAAAATAGAAATTACTCTTGCTCGGTAAGCAAAGTACGAATAAATTACAGTTTTAGCCATTAATTGTGGACTATCTGCTCACCCCCTAACTACGGAAAATTTGAAATATCCCGTCATATTCAATAGCTTTTAACACAGGAAAGGCTATTAAAATGGCGAAATCGGAAACACTACGATCATGAAAAAAACATAATTTTAAAAATACCCTATAAGACCTATCTCACGACTTCTCTATGTCTACTACACAGATAGACCTAGTTTTTGTCCTCGACGAACAGAATTAATGCTTTTTTATCGTTTTTTATATAAAAGCGCACACTCTTGCAAAAACTCCATAATTACAAATATTCCTTTTTAGAAATCCCGTATATTTGAAACATCATTTTACTACCATCCCTAAACAAGTAATGATATCTTTATAGTAAATTATTTCGCTTGCTAGCACTTCTCTGCGCGTCTAAGCATTCCTGTTACAGGAGCGAGTCCATATCCTGAGAATTGCTGATTATGTCGCTTACGTGCTTGGATAAATATTTTCACCAGAGTTTAACCGTCGTGCGCATTATTCAAGTTGATTGCAAAAATTTTCTTAGATTCCCAAGGAGGAAATTAATTAAATACTAAGCATGTTCATTTATCAATTATCTAAAACATGGTTATAGATGAAACTAGTATGTATGTTCGTATTTCCGCATGAAAAATCTTCGTCAATAGCATTTAAATTGCTGTTCACGCAGTACATTCGAAAAGAAGGTATACGTCACTTTTTAAATTTTAAAGATTAAAGTATAAAATAAGACTTCGCACTAAGGCATAAATATTTCATTGTTTGATAATGTTGGCATGTATATGTTTAAAGTAGGATGATAATTTTCAAACTCTAGAAACTTCCTTGATAATTCGAAAAAGCTGTCACAGAACAATTAAAAAATAACATTATAGTTTTCAGGAAAATGAACTGTTGTTAAATATGATGGTACTACGAGCATGGTTACTACTTCGTCTTAATACTAGACTAAGACGGTCTGCATTATTCTACTTAATAATCTGCATATTTAAAATTCTTGGCTACTTAAAAAACACAACATCACAGAAGTAGGCAAATCCAATGCAACGGTATTACTAGAAACGATTCTAATGTAAGAATATTTTAACTATAAAAACCGCAATATGAAGAATAGAAAGTTCATAAGAAAACACATCATTTACCAGATTAAACACGCAAAAAATTGTCAGAGAGCAAAAACTTACTAAAACATTCAAAATATCAATTTCTTAAAGTCGGGGAATGCATTGGTTTTGGTGAATACTCCAAGTCTTGATTGAGTTTGGGAATGAGCTTCCTAATGTGGAATTTAGCTTTCCAGTGGAAATGGGCCGGTCACACAGCCAGCATGACGGACGTCAGATTGGACGAAACGCGTTCTGGTGTGGAGACGAGGTACTAGAGGCCTCAAAGACGTCCACCGATGAGATGGGTGGACGACATCAGGAAGTCTGCTGGAAGACAGGTTGGATGTGGTCGGCGCAGGCTTAAATCTAGGAATTGGAGACGGCAGGGGGTGGCCTAGCAGGAGGTCCGGACATGTACTCAACGTTGCTGAGATTGATGAATGATAGATATTGTCGTCTTGTCGTTAAAAAAATCTTCTAAACTCGTAACACGAAAAATACTTGTATATTTTAATATGACGTAGATTCGACACAATTTTAAGCCGTTTCTTATTTTAATTTGTATCTTATACCCACTAAGCAACAAATCGCGTGATCGATTAATCAACATTTGTCAGCATCTGACATTGTCAGTATTTTTAATTAAAACTTTGCCACCGAACGTGTTCGCTATTTCAAATTATTTTCTTTACCCCCCATGAAAAAGATTACCGAGGGAGGGTCTGGTTAATAATTTGATTTGTATTGTGTTTTTACATGTAAGCGAAATTCGCTTACTTAAAATTCGCACAGTGAAATAGGGGTTGAAATCGAGGGGATGAAAGAAAGAAAAAATACGTGATATACTACAGCTCCTGCATCTTTTGAGTAGGTACTTGATTATGATTTTGCATAAACCTTAAGCAAAATTCTTTTTTCAGCGTCTGTTTACTACAGTACTTAAAACCGTACTGTAACAGAAGATAAATTATTTATGTTTCAATCCTGCTCTAACACACTGTCTCCTTCATTCTAGAAGAGTAGAAGGAAAATAAAATTAATAGGAATTATTTTCTTAAAGAATCGATAACAACCACGATAATAGTTATTTAAAATGGTAAATTAATTTTGCTACCATAATATACTTATGTAGCTGCATAAGTTTAAAGTTTTATATGAATTAACAAAAGTATTCTTCCACTTTCATATTGTCTCTGATTATTCATCAAGATTTACTGCACTTGGTGTACAAATGCAGTGCCTAATGCAAACATTAAGTGTGGGTAAGAAATGGTTTGAAGATGGCCGTAGCAGGGTGAAAGCGCTAACTGACGAAATAGATAAAAGTGGTATTTTACAAAGTATTTTTATTTAACTGTTATTAGATATATTAAAAAAATTAAATAATGTTAATTACCACCAAGTAAACGTAAATATTTATATAAATCGAACCATCTCATTGGTTCTTAGTATTGTGGCGGGTCGACAACGACGGCACGAGCCCGAACATTGCCGAACGCCGACGTAGAGCGTACGAACGGGCCAAAACCGGCTTCGAGAATACTACCGATTCCGACCTCACCGCACGCGTCTTCGAGGCACAAATTACCGCCAATTTAGATTTACCAAACTTCATTTTATTTTGCCTAATAATAGTTATTAGAATCCTTCTTTCAATGTGTTAACTTCAGTAGTTTTAGTTTTCGTGAATAAATCTTTGTGTAAAACGTAAGTACCCTGTTTTACTTGCTCTCATTCTGTGCACCCACATAACTTTTGTAATCACACAAATTAGGCCACCAACTAGGTGCCTACATAAAGGTGGTAACTACACCACGAAAGTGGTATACCCCGACGTTTGAACACGAAAACACAACATTAAACAATCAATCACGGTGACCCCATTCAAATTCCATAAAAATTGCGCAAAATTTCAGACAGAAATATCTGTCGCTTGACAAAATTTGTACAACAATTATTTTTTTTCGGTCGGTACATGAAAAATTTAAAATTTCATTTTTAATTTGATTTCACTTTTTTATTTTCAATTAATCTATTTCAAGGTTATCTTATTGTAAGGTTAATTAATTTATTTCAAAGAATTAGATTTTTCAAAGACCGAGCGAAATCGAGTGAATTTTTCTGTCGGTAACAATCTTCAATGTAAATGTAACTAATGTAAAGGTAATTAATGTAACTAGTGAATTGATTAAACAGTGATTAATTTCTTAACAATATTACTCGGCGGGATTAATTCAAACAGGTGATTCATAATTTAACTAAAATTATTATAAACAAACATAATATAATACGCTCGAGCGACTCTAGCTCACCAAAAATCGCACGCCGAGTAATACATTCCTACAACACATATAATTTTTATTTTTTCTTATTTTTCTTGAGTCGAACACACAAAACAATTCACACGAACATTTACATAGGGTGCCAGATTGAGTAGAGGTACTTACAAGGTACCGGAAAATAATTTTTATTTATAGTTCTTAAATTTTGATTTTTTTTTCAAAAATCCGGTACATAATTATTTTTGACAAATATTATATGGCGAGACAAAGCGTGACGTAGGCATCCGAAAGTTTTCTCCTTGTGACGCATGTGGGAGTAAGTATTTTTTTTACCAGCGAAATTTATCGGAAATATTTTTCAGCTGGCGCAGTCGTTCACAATACTTGCAATTTGTAAAATTTTATTTTTGTAAACAACTTGAAATCTATCAAACAAACAGATATTCGGGCGGCTAAGCCGACGAATGTTTTTTTCTTTTTTTAACTTAGTACGTGGACATTAGTATCCATACTTTTTTTTTTCTATATACATTATATTGTGTGACAGTACTATATATGTTTTATATTTTTAAAATAGGCTATGCATGTTATTATGTGTTACAGATTTGAAGTTTTACCATAAACATTTTTAAACTTGATATATTGTACAACGGACAATCAAAAGGAATATTAATATCGAGGGACCACTCAGGCTTGGAGAATACAAATACCTAATAGTTGGAAAATGTGTTCCGCCGTATGGTAAAATAATTATTTAAATTTTCTGTTTTTAATTTTCTTTTTTCTATAACTTGCACAGTACATACATAACAAATAGTGACTCTGACATTTTAAAAATAAAAAATTTTTGTTTGAAATTTAAATTTAAATTTAAATTTAAATCTAATAATTTAAACTTAACTTTTTAATACAACTACACTCATTATTGAATACTTTTATTTCAATATTTTAACTATATACTGTAATCATTATTACATACATTTTTATCTGAATATATTTTTTTTTTAAAACGAATATTTTTAAACTGTAAACAATGGCTAACAAAGACAACACTGACTTGACAAATATCAACACAGCAAACAACATGTGCCACACGGATAGAATTAGCGTTAAAACTACCACAGCTATGGTGAACAACATCGAACTTTGGTTCAAACAGATAGAAGCACAATTCGAGTTGGCAAACATAGTTTTCAGAAGACGCACCGTTTATAGTCACTTAGTGTCAAAACTTGAACAAACGCACATAGAACAAGTTTCAGATATTTTACTCATGGAACCGAACCGAGCAAAAATATACGAGGCTGAAGGAAGCGATAATCCAACGCATGGGCTGTCCACAGGACAGAAGGAGAGAAAAACTGTTTTCTCCTTACAGCTTGGGGATCGAAAAACCCATCCAGCCTACTTAGAGAGATGCGGACGCTAGCAATAGGTTTACAAATAGACGAAACGACGTTGCAATACTTGTGATTACAACAAACTGCCCAAGACTATCCAAGCAATTTAGCCATAAGCGAAGATGACTTGGATAGGCAAGCGACGATAGCAGATCGCCTAAAGTACAGGTGTACACACAGGATAATGTAGCGGTAGTAGGTACCAACAATAAAAATAACATTTGTAGTTTAGAACAGTCCGTACAAGCTCTAACCCATAAGGTAGAGAGTTTATTCCACACAATCAACAAAACAGCATAGTCACAACAACAATAACAATAGATTCAAACACACAACAAGTAACAGCAGTAACAATTTCAATAACAACAAATACAACAACAATTTCAACAAACAAGCTATAGGGCCAACGGAAAATAACAAGAAAACTATTCTTTGTTACTTCCACACAAAATTTGGCGATCAAGCTAAGAAATGCGTCACACATGTGAATTTAAACCGCATCCTAGCTTCAAAAAACTAGATGGTCGAATCATAGGGAGGCGGCTGATTCAACAACACAACACGTCTCTTTGTCAAAGATCGTGATACCGGTGTGTCATACCTCGTTGACTCCGGATCGGAATATCATTAATTCCTAGATCTTTACACAAACGCCATGGAGAAAAGTCTAAGCTAATTCTCTATGCAGCGAACGGGACTACGATCCAGAATTTCGGTAGTTACCACGGTACACTGAATCTGGGATGTAAACAAATGTTTACATGGAAGTTTATAATAGCGGATACGACACGCCCTATTATAGGAGCGCAGATTTTCTCCACAACTTCCACCTGTTAGTAGATGTTAGGGAACAAACGGTTAGTAGACAATACAAACGGCAAGATAGTCAGAGCATTTGACATCTCCACAAACAACAACATAAACATGTTCCATATCATTAACAGACAAAACCAACATGTACCACTCAACTCATATTGAAGTATCCACAACTAGTAGATATCAATAAACCATACGCAGGGCTGGATAAACACAACACAATCCACCATATAGATACCCGTGGCAACCCCGTTATGTGTAAGACTCGTCGGCTGTCCCCAGAACTACTGAGGCAGGCGAAGCAAGAGTTCGATCACATGGTGGCTCAAGTATTTGTAGACCCTCCAAGAGTGAGTGGGCCTCTCCATTGCATATGGTGAAGAAGAGCGATGGTACTTTATCGCCCTTGTGGCGATTACCGTAGCTTAAACGCACAGACGGTACCTGATCGTTATTCCTTGCCACATATCCACGATATATGCAATGACTTATGTAACTGTAAATTTTTTTTTCCAAAATTTGACTTACAACGAGCATATCACCAAATTCCAATTAATGAAACTGACATTTAAAAAGACAGCTATAACCACACCATTCGGGTTATTTGAATTTGTAAGAATGCCATTCGGACTATCATGCGCTGCACAAACATTCCAACGTCACATCAACGAAGTCACAAGAGGTCTAGAAGGAGTACACGCATATATCGACGATATATTGATCGCTTCACAGACGCAAAGAAACACATGTGGAACACTTAAAAGCTTTGTTCCAGCGACTCAAGATCATGGAATGGTGGTAAACCATCTAACTGCGAGTTTGCCAAGAAAACACTGTTATTTCTTGGTTATGAAATTTCGGCTGAAGGCATCGGACCCTCGCCAACAAAGTGGAAGCCATCACGAAACCTCAACAAGCCAGAAACCATTAAGCAGTTGAGAAGATTTCTTGGCCATGGGAAACTTCTACCGAAGATTCATACCACGAGCAGCACACAAATTGATACGACTACACGATTACCTCAAGGGAGCAAAAAAGAATGACAACAGAAAAAGTAGAGTGGAACGAAGTCACTACACACGATTTCGAAGAGGTCAAGAACTCGCTGATCAACGCCCACTAAGCTTAGCTACCCAGAGGAAGCAGCAAGATGTCAGTGTGGACAGACGCATCAGATTACGCAATTGGAGGCGTGCTACAACAAACCACAGACGGCATCAACTACAAACCGATAAGTTTTCTTCTCAAAAAAGTTGAACAAGGCTCAGTGTTCGATATAGTTACGTACGACAGGGAACTACTAGCCATTTTTGAGACTGTAAGGTACTTTCAACATTATCTGGAGGGCAGAGAATTCTGTATATACACGGACCATAAACAATACAATTCGTGTTTAGAAGGAAAAGTCACGACAAAGAAAGCCCAGACAACTTAGATATCTAGACTACATCTCACAGTTCAGCACGGACATCAAATACATAAAAGGAGAAGACAACGTCGTCGCCGATACCTTATCAAGAATCGACATGATCGAACAAGAGGCAAACATATCGTTCGAAAAGATCCATAAAGAACAATGGCGGGACAACGAACTACTCGCACTCTTGGACGACAAGAACACTGCTCTGAACCTTGATCAAAACCAACATGCAGGGGACATAGAAATCGTCTTCGATTCTCACAAAGGCAACATGCGACCGTACATCCCAAAAAACGCTACAGAGATCTTTCTTCAACCAAGTGCATAACCTCAACCATGCAGGAGGCCGACGCCACGACCAAGACCATCAGTCAAAGAGGCGTCTGGAAAAATATGAAAGCAGACTGCGCAGCTTTGGACGAAGGCCTGCATACCCTGTCAGAAGAGCAAAGTCAACAAACACACGAGGACACGATCATCAAGATCGACATGCCGAGACAGAAATTCTGCGTGGTCCATGTCGACCTCATCGGACCTTTTCCACCATCAGAGGACTGAGGTACTGCCTCACATGTATCGACCGATACACTCGATGGGCGGAAGTAATCCCTATCGCAGATATCCAGACCAACAATCATCAGAGCCATCTGGGACAACTGGATTGCGAGATACGGCGTACCGGAGAAAATTATAACTGATCAGGGTAGGCAATGAGTCATGTCTACGGACTTTAACTTGTTTTGTTCCAGATCAGGCATATAGCACACTCCAACACGACGCCTTACCATCCACAAAGTAATGGCATGATCGAGCGATTTCATAGAACGCTGAAAGACGGCCATTAAAGCTCACCACCCTGTTTCCGTGGACAAAATCGATCAGCACCATACTACTCGGGCTGAGGGCCACACTGCGCACGAATGCAGAGCACTCAGTAGCAGAGATGCTGTATGGGTATGCAAAACTAAAGTTACCAGCAGACATCCTGGAGCAGACCGAACGACTACATTGACCCGGACTCCTACACTAGGCAACTGGTAAATTTTATGCAAAACATCAAACCAAGGCAGTCGAGCACCACAATAAGGTAACGTTTTCATCCCCCCGGACTAAAGAGAGCCACACACTGTTTCTGAGGGACGACAGAGTGTACAAACCCCTGATGCCGAACTACAGGGGGCCCTACAAGGTCATCACCAGGGCGGAAAAAGACGGTAACACTGGACGTGGATGGCGAACAAAAAAAGGTTTCGCTGGACAGGTGCAAGCCGGCGTTCAGACAGCGGAAGAACGAGCCAGGTCCAGCAGAAATCGGAAACACCAAACAGAACAACCGGCATACACAACGCGTAGCGGCAGGAGGGTGATACAGCGTCAGTTTTTGAAAAACAGATTTTCAAAACTTGGAAGGGGGCTGTGTGGCGGGTCGACAACGACGGCACGAGCCGAACATTGCCGAACGCCGACGTAGAGCGTACGAACGGGCCAAACCGGCTTCGAGAATATACCAGGATTCCGACTCACCGCACGCGTCTTCGAGGCACAAAATTACGCCAATTTAGATTTACCAACTTCATTTTATTTGCCTAATATAGTTATTAGAATCCCTTCTTTCAATGTGTTAACTTCAGTAGTTTTAGTTTCGTGAATAAATCTTTGTGTAAAAACGTAAAGTACCGGCTGTTTTACTTGCTCTCATTCTGTGCACCCACATAACTTTGTACATCACACAATTAGGCCACCAACTAGGTGCCTACATAAAGGTGGTAACTACTACGGGGATGAAGGAACCCTCCCTAGAAGCTGCAGTTTAATGATCAAAGGACCTAAGAAGCTGCTACTGAATCCCCCATTTTCTAGCTAAACGCCTAAGTCCTATTATGAAAGGAATATGGATATATTTATGTGGAAATAGGAAATTCAATTAATTTATCATTAAACAGGCTTTGTTGCGTAATTAAAATGTACGCTCTTTGAGATAATCAGAAATAAAGCCATATTCGGCGGTAAATGGAGTATTCTATGAGTGTACCAGTACCCGTTTAGTTTATTATTGTGGTAACCGCATTATAATTTAATTTTTTAAACATATTTAATAAATATATTAAAATCCAGTATTTGGATGTTGTCACTCCACTGGCCCTATGGAATGTGCTGGAGTGTGTTAAATATATTCAAAATAAAGGTATATTGGAGACAGATTAAAGCAGGTTGAAGAATTGGTATATTTGGGAAGTATGTTTACAAGAGACGAAAATGCGGATAAGGACATTAAGAGAAGGGTTAGTGCCGGAAACAGAGTTAATGGTGCCTTAAAATCGATAGTGGCAAATAAGAACTTATCGAAAGAAGCAAAATTGACAGTACACAACGGAGTTCTGGTACCAACCCTTATGTAGGGTAGTGAAGCGTGGTGTTGGAAAAAGAAGGATTAAAGTAGACTAAATGCTGTTGAAATGCGATCTATGTGTGGTAAGACTATGTATGATAGGTGTACAAATGTCGAAATTAGAGCACAGTGCAAGGCTGAGATAAGCATTATCGACAAAATTAAGAAAGGGCTTTTACGATGGTTTGGTCATGTGGAGCGAATGAGTGATGAAAGAACGGCCAAAAGAAGTTTAAATGCAAGTGTGCCTGGATGTAGAAACCAAGAAAGGCCGAGAAAGACATGGCATGACCAAGTACGACAAGTACTTGAAAGTGGACATGTGAAAAGTCGGAACAATCGGCGTATGTGCATGAGAAGATGTATGAATGTAGAGGAAGCAAAGGAAGTATGTCAGGACAGAGTGGTATATGGCGTTCTATCCTTTCTGCCTACCCCTACGTGGAAATGGCGTGATGGTTAGTTAGTTAGTTAGAAATCAGAAAATAAATCATGTTTTATTTATTTGCATACCACCTTGAATCAAAGCCTCTTGTAGGGATATCAATAATGCGGCGATATCGTAAACTTGACCTGTATGTATTGTTTGCGATTGTAATGATTTAAGATTTATTTGTTGTAAAGCATAATATTACAACTTCCAAATTCGAATTAAAAATCTTCTTTGATGGAATCTATTTAATAACATAAAAATGTTTCTGTTCTCGGAATAACTAAAACTTTTATAATGAATTTTATTTTTCATCTCGTATAGTATTTTCAAACACACTGGTTGTCTTTTTATTCGATGCCTTTAAAGCCGAATATAACAGGAAACTATTAGCATTAAAGATTTAAAATAAATAGTACACTATATTGTACGTTCTTGAATTATTTTTACAGTCGTTTCGAAAAACCACAGCATTACTTTTTAGGAAAAAAAGCTACGATAAAAACGTATTCCTTGGTTTTGTTACGAAAGGTCCGCAATCGTTAGGCACACTTTTAATTCTTTCAATAACCATCTATTATTCTTGCAAGTCAGCTGTTTTAGCGACTTCCGTTGCGCGTTTTCCTTGCTTAAGGATCATAAAATTAAGTCAAGTGTCTGCGCAGAGCATCTTTATAGTTTCGGTGGAGTCTGCTTCAACTCTCTTTACCCAACTTTTGACTTCCGCCAGACTACTTTTAACGGCCCTTTTGGAAAAAGGCAATGTAATATAATATTGGGATATTTTCGTTGCCTGTTCTTTCGATTTTCGCCATTATTTTAAGAGAAATAATTTATTTTTATTTCGGGTATAAACGACTTGGGGATTATTGAAAAATCTTACTCAGTTGATTTTTGTAAAAGAAAATCATACCTCATTAAAAAGAATTTACATAATGTGAGTACAGTAGAAAACACGATGTGGAATTTTGCTACTGACCAATCCTCAGGATTGAGACATCGAAGAAGAATAGGATCTGACTTCATTTAACCTACAAACTGGCACCTTATTTCTTCAAACAGGGCTAAGAGTATGTACTTTTAGATTTTTCGATTATATTTTAGCATAAATTTTAGAATGTAAATGACGAATATCTTGAGCATTAAGTTTGTAATGTATCTAATTTTTTCAATTTCCGTTCAATGGGTTTAGCAAATTTGCTTCATTATTAACAAATTAATTATTATTTACAAAAAAGCTGTATTATGTACATATAAATGTACATATTAGAACCGAGCTGTGGTCTAGTGGTAGATTCGAGGACCCCGGATTAGAATCCCTAGGTTCGGACCCCACTTCGGCATAACTTGTTTCCTGCTTTCTGGCACAGTTATTTTCGACTGTTTGAAAACAGTCCCGAAATCGAGATATTTGAGGATAATGTTAAAAAAAAAAACAGAGAAAGGAGATAGCAAAGCGCCGACGATATATGAAAATGATACCTCGCTCACAAAACTACATACAATGTCAAAAGCGGTTTATTTTTGACGTAGGCTAATGTACAAGAATGGTTTCCAAATTGGTTTTCAGTTTCCATGGCAACCGTCGGATGGTAGATACCGTAATAGTGTGTTATTCGGCCGTATTTCATATTCCGAGAATAATGGTTTCGTCTCCGAGTGGGTTATTCACATCTGGAAACACAATACGCCCTGTGTGTGTACATTCCGACATCATTGTTCCAATGCAATGCCCCTTTTGCTCATAATACCAGAGGCGGAATCAGGCATTATTTTTTCATATAATGTTTTTGAAAACATAGATGCTGTAGGTAAAATATTGAAATTTTAATTTATACATAAAATGCTTGCCACAAACCCTGGTGAAGTTGACTTCAGTTGACAGATGTTGGAAAATGTATCAGGTTACTTCGTAGGTATTGTTTCATACCTCGCGAGTGTAGAGCAAATATAAGAAAAACCAAAAATACCGCTATTTTTTGATAACGTAGAGTTAAATAATTTTATTGGAATGTATGCGGATGGTACAAATTATTTGAAAAATGAACACTTCGAAAAATAATTTAAGAGAAGTGGCATTCCATACTTGAAAAATACTACCGTGACTAATGTTGCCTAGTGACAGCTAGTGCAGTCATTACTAGACATCTACGTCATCACTAGACATCTATGTCACACGTTTCAAAGTGTGAGTGTATTAGCCTAAGCGCAGGAGTCTTTAGAGGGTGGAATTTGATAGTAAGTGGTGTTGTGAAATTTGTAGAAAATTTGTATGGAAACCTTTCTAGTGAATTCTTTTTTGAAGAATTAACTACATTCCACCAAAACTACCACGTAATTAAGAAAATTTTATAAAAATAAAAAAAAATGTCATTTTGTGCTGTAGGCAGCTAAAATAGTATTCGTAATCCGACTATTTTGTGTGAAATGAATGAACGTTCATAATTTTAATTGCTTGAGTCAGGTTATCTAGAGCTCCGTGAATGATGCGGAGGCTTTTAAATAAGGGTTGTTTTTGGGATGGTGCCAAATTCCACCCTTTAGGGAAAATCATTGGCAGGTTATATCGTCTATTATGGTCCATTGGACCGACACTCCCTGATAATAACCACACTGGACTAAGTCAATTTTTTTCTTTAAGTAATATAAATATTTATTTCAATGTTTTGTTTTTATAATATACTCTTCTTTAGGGCGCTTTTAAACGGTTAAGATAACTACGCCTATAAAAAAAAATTTCGGCTATATTCAGTGGAACATAGATACGTAGGATCAACACACAATACAAGTAAAAAATTAAATGTTTGAAAAATTGCTATTTTCTCCACTCTAAAATGTCTCCGATTTATAAATGTTTACTTCTCTTACTGTAGATTTTCAGCTATTACCAATAGGCCCTTGTATTTAGACTCACTATTACCACTCTGATATCACAGCCCTGTATTTAACATGCAATTTATATTTAATTTTTTTTTGTTTTTTCGGATTTGATTTGTGTAGATAAATATGGCACAGTATAGATCTTAAGCGACGCGTTTCAGTAGGAGGATGCTAATGTCTACGGAAAAGCCGAATTCCAATAATGACAACCGTTTAGTCTTAAAATTATAGGACCTTGTCTGATTCAGCTATTGAATTCATAATTTATTAGCAAAGTTTTATCGTAATATCATGAGGTACTAACGGGTTGTATAAAACATTTTATCAAAAGGGCAAGGTTAGCAAACGAAACCAGTGTAACTAACTAACCATCACGAAATTTCCCCGAAGGGGTAAGCAGTGAGGATAGAACGCCACACTACTCTGTCCTGGCATACTTCTCTTGCTTCCTCCACATTCATACATCTTACTCCTACTCTCAGTCACATTTATTATTTAGCCATTCTTTCATCATTCATTACTGTAAAAAGTCATAATTTTTATTTATTTATGATACCATGTCTATCATTATCTGCCATGTCTGTCATGATACCGTGCCTAGATGTAGAGGCCGAGGAAGGCCGAGAAAGACATGACATGATTAAGTACAACAAGGGCATGTCAAAGTTTGGAATTATCGGCGTGTGTGCATGGTAAGATGTATATCGGAATGCATGTGTAGATGAAGCAAAAGAAGTGTCAGGGCAGAGTGGTGTGGCGTGCAAAAGCCTAAGTCCGCCTTTGGTCTTATTTATGTATTATGTATAAATGACTAATAAAGCTTTATTTTTAGTAATATTATTATGTATAATTTTCTTATAATAATGTTTAGATTAAAATCCAGCAATTATTAATTGTACAGAATTCTTTTACTGGTGTAGATTTTATCAGATGGGGAAATAATTCTCATATATATCAAGTTCCTTCCAATCCGTTACACTTTCGTTCATACAGGAGTTTCACAGGGCTTTTATTAGTTCCATAATACGATAATACATTAATATATGACTGCTGTATACATTGGTCCATTGTTTTCTCGATTCTGAGTTTTCTTTTCCATTAAAGTCTCAAAGTTATTTATGTTATTAGACATATTTAATAGCTAAAATTTCAACGCCTGTCTTTAAGACTAAGGTCCCTGCGGTCATAAACGATAATTAGTATATCTCAAAATGTGGATTACCGATTGAAAGTTGGAATATTGGTACCAAAAAAGTAGGAACGGACACTCCAATAACAGGAAATAATCTTTTAATGCCTTATAATCAAATTTTCATTGCTTGATAAAAATATCTGCTTATATACTGTCAAGAATACAATAATTTTTTTTATTCAACTTTGATTTTCGATGATATAATACATTTGATTAATTTTAAAAATCTTTACCCTAAACCATAATGATTTTCTGTAACTTGTGATACTTTCAATTCATGTTTCAATCTCAACATTATATTTAACTGACAACACCAATTACTGAAATCAGGTAGAATCTAACTACTACAGGGTCGGCATCCTGATCTTAAAAAAGCAAGACAAAAAAAAGCCCATAGGAACAATATTCGCTTAACGCAAATAGCTGCAAGACTACCTGAATTCTTTGACTCTAAAAAATAGTAGAAAATCTATCACTAGAATTATTATGTTTATCTAGTTATCGCGTTATAAATTTAATTACTTAATGTAAAATAGAAATCTTACATATTGAATTTAATTTGTCCTTGGTGGCATCATGATGTTAATTATGATTTTTTTTGAGCTAAAAGACACAAAAAATTTTGTGAACTCGTTTGGCCCATGTTTCCACTTTTAAAAGTAAAATATACTGAAAATATAATAGTATAAGTTAAAAAAAAGATGTGGACGTTATAAATTACATGTTATAGCCTTCAATACGCATAACGTTATTTATAACCCGGTTTTGTATATCGTAAATACAAGAAAAGTATAATATAAACGACTCATTCGTTTATTCTACTTACAAGTTTCGCAACAAGAAAAATGTTTTTTTGAAAGTGGGATCACAAAAATGCATATTAAGTTTTAATATCTTGAAGTTTACAGACGTATAACTCTTCACTTAATAAGTTAACCACGAAGCCAACTAAAAATCTGCTTCCGCCTATATTACAGATTTAAGTGAAAACTTTTTATTTTTCTTTCACAAGAATGTTGCGGCGAATAAAGTTGGAAACTTATGCCATGTGCTTTATTTTAAAAATAAACCGCCTTTGCTTTAGATCTGGAAACTCGAACATATCGCACCATTATAACTTACCTGGGCACTAAGGCGTATTTATCAAAAGATCTACTGAAATACATGTACAGCCAACACCGATTGCCAGATTTCTGCCCAAGAAACAAGTTTCTAAATCTTTCCTATGCGATATAAATTTTGGTTTGTGTCACTAATTTAATTTATTTATTAGATCTTAAAGTTGTACAAACCGATTTTTTTGTATTCCTAATATAAACACTTTATTATTTTGTGCAAAAAAAAAACCTTAAAATAATTATTTAATATTATTTTCTTGCAAAATATTATTTTCTTACCTAGCCTGAAATTACAGACACATGATTTTCTTTTTTTTATCCTTCTGGAATTTACTACGAACATTTTCACTGCTCGGTGCATTAACGAAATTTTGTGACTAAGATTTTTTTTTACGAAACGGTAGCACTCAGTCTTTTTCTATTTCGGTTTTCATGGCATGTTGATTTTGATTAATTAAATTTTGGTCAACTCTCTTGAGGAATACCCGTATTATAATTTATTTACAAAACCATACATACATAAATATCATTGTGAGACTGTCTTTATATTGTTTCATTAACATGGAGTCTTATCCTGTATACTATTTCTTTGTAATATTATTCGCATTGCCTGGTTTATAGCACCGTGATAATATCCTCCTTTTATTAAAAACACTCTGTGAAACCATTCCTGAGGTCCGCGGGTCGATTTCCGTCCAGGGTCAAATATTGAATTTGAATGTGGTTTTACATAAAATATTTCCATCTCTGATACCTTGTCTGGCGCTAAGCGAAAGTCTAATTAGCCTCCATTTACATATTATCAAGATTAACTGCCTCTGGTGTACCAATGCGAGCCCGAGTGCAACCAATGGGGTGCGGATAAGGAAAGTAGTAGCAGTATTATCGCTCAGGTGCGATCTAGTTAACGAAGACTAAATTTTAGTTTGGTTTTTGCTTTAAATTTATAGTCGCATTTACAACAAGCTGCCGTTAGTTGAAATTGGATTTAAAATTAGAAATTTATTGAAATTCGTGCTGAAACGAAGTGTTACGACTTTAATTTGGTGAAAATCAAATAAACTAAATGTTATTTAAGTATTTCACATTCCTGTTAGGGTTCCTTCTATTAAAACTTGTGATTTATTTTCGCATAACTAAAAAAGATCCAAATACACTACACTAGGTGTTTAATCTCTAAAGGTTAAAAACGACAGCAAAAACTTCCTGTCGTTAATTTATTTGAATATATTTTATGATGAATATTTTTTTAAAGTTTGATATTTTTCTTTTTAGGGCGCGAACTTTCACAAGCTTGGTCCCTATGGTCGCGCAACCCTTAAGGCGGGTTCCCCCGCCCCCAGAACCCAACAAGGTTCCCTTGACCTTCTAGCCTCGTTCGATACTTCATTTCATCAGGTAAGACAACTCTAACTTACATATTACTAAAACCATACATGATATCCATGCTTAACAACTTTCAATAAACTTCTGACATTTGGCGATGAATTTCAAGCGATTTTAGAATGCATTGTCTATTTAAAAAAAAACACTTTGCGTTAAAAATTGGATAACTACCTTAATTTCACACTTGGCAGATAAATACAATTGGAAAACCGTCACTACAAAAATACTTCTAACGAATGGCGATTGTGTAGAAAAATACAGCATTCTTCAACCTTTCAAATGATTAAGGAAAATAACGGTTACTTGCCCTAGTATAGGGATGCGAACCAGCACATGTTGCGACAGCAATGTAACGGTTCAACCAAAGTTAGACCCATAGTTGGTGATCCACCGTGGACGAGATTTTAGCAATGGACACATTTAAGATAAACAAAAGAGATTAGAAAGACTTCATTTGGAAATATACAATATTTTGACTGGCTTGGGCCAGGAGTCTGTATAAGAGTGGATTGCGCAGAAAGCTTTTTTATGTAAGACGCTTGACCGCCGTCTAATCTGGCGCTGTTATCACCGTATTTCCCCTGTTTTGACGGAAAAATCCCACAGTCTGCTACTTTCTTCCGAGGCGACTGCATTACATATTTAATTTGTTAATTTATACTATAATTAGAAGGCTAAACTCTCTGAAATAATTTTTCATAGCACATGTTGTTTACATAAAACTATAAGGTAACATTATGTATAAAGCTTGGTAATGAAAACAATTAGCTAATTTAAAAACCCGAATTTTAAAATTGAGCCGAAACTTGACACATTATCTTTAATATGCGCTTTAAAATACACTAAGATATATTTAAAAATAACTCCCTGAATTTGGAAAAAACGTTCTACCTCATCTCTGTAGGGTGAAAGGTCCATAAAAAATAAAATATATATATTCTACTACTCCCCTTCTTGGGATAAAATTTAGATTTGTGTACAAGTGTTTAAACACGCCCAAAATGTTGAATAAATAAACAACTATAATATAGAAAGAAAAATAAACTACTTTCCTTGGCTCGAGCGCAAGCACTACTACATTGTACCAATGTATATAATTTCATCATATTTATTTAAGAAAATTAAAACTAGACCCGAGTAGTTATACAAACATGACTTAAAATATGAAAAATGGCTTAAATTATGAGTGTATTGTATTTTTTACTCATTACAACAATAATTTTCGTTGACGTTATCTTTAGATGTTTTGCAGAAATCATACTGTTAAAAAAATCCGGGGCCGCTGCACCTTAATTTTCCGCACGGTGGTATCGTGTTTTTTGATATTTTAGCATTTATTAGCCTTATGAAATAAAGTTATAAGGTTTATAATTATATTTCTACAAAGAACATTTTAATTTTATCGCCCCTTTTAGGTACATAGTGAACCTTGTTTTTTTCTATGTATTACTAACCTTCCAAATTAATGAATTTATTTCCCAAGTCACCTTACATAAAAGTTGTTTACAAAAAAATGTCGCGGCGACATTAATTGTGTAGCACAAACGTCGACTTCGTAACTATTGCGCACTTTACATGGGAGAGATAAGTGTTGGTCCTACAAACGTCTTCAAATCTCTCCCTTTATTAATATTTGACACAGTTATTTTAGAATTATAGGCGGCTTTGGATCCTTCAATTTCAATTGTTATCCATGTTCCTTGGAATAAATAATTGTAAATTGAGGGCGAGAATTCCAACCGTACATGCGCTTGGTAGCTGCAATACGAGTTGGGTCTAGCCTTGTATACTTCATCAACATATAACTACTATTACTACAACTCTTCCTTATCCTGCGCAGCGAATGATATAATTTTGAGCTTGGATCAATCGTTACATTGAGGTTTCTTTCTTTAGGGGAGGGGGGAGACGAACAGTCCTTACGCTTCAGCGCCAGTCCTAGGTATCACATGTGAATTATTTTTATCTGTAAGAAAAAAACATTCAAATAAACATTTTATATTGACCCCGTCGGTAATCAAACCCGCTACCTCATGCATGGCAGCACAACGCGCTACCGCTACACCACGAGGCGGACAACACAACTTATAGCAGAACCAATGTAATCTTTTACATAAATATGTATTTATAATATTAAAAATCTGTTATTCAATCCTAACTGTTGGGGAATAGAATATAATTGCAATAGTCTATGCGCTTGGTACTTCCAGTACGACTCGAAATTTCTTCTTCTTTTTTCGCTACATTCGCTCCTATGTGGAGCATGTGGACATCACTAGATCCTTCCAGGAGACCCTGTTACCAGCCAGCTCTCTCGCCTCCAGTACATACATCCGTAGGATGGTCATCGACGGTCTGCCAGGATGGCGGGATCCTGCAGGCGTAAAAAGAGACACATTACTTTCATGTCGCTTTAGAGCAGCTCGGGTTCAGGCTCTCCCGAGGCATCCGAAGTACATGCCCAAGCCAGGTACAACGCCGCAAACATCTTCACGACTCCAGTTATTGAAGGTTGCTGCGTCAGTTCCCTAACCTCAGCGTTGGTTATGAAGTCAAACCACCTAATGCCTAGAATCCTTCTCAGACACTTTTTCTCAAAACTCAACTAGCGAAATTGAAATTTAGCCTCTTTTTAAATGTACAGCGCTCTTGAACCGATAAATTATCCGATGTTCTATGCTTACGGTTTCGGATGAATTGCACCTGGGATAATGTTGTACCAAGAAAAACTTATAAATATTACATGCGGCAGAGTAGCTTTCTAACATTAAGAAAAATATCGTTGTAAGCATTTTTTTTTAAAAAAAAAATTTATTATTAGATTCGAACAAAATAGTTAATTCGTAAGGTGTCCGGACAAGGCTTTGCGCGAAATTACCTTTGACTAAATCCAAAGGATTGTAATTGCTTTTCTTCTATATAGAAAATAGTAGAATGAAGGAAATAGAAAAGGTGAGATAAATTTCATTCTTTTCCTTTTTCTTTGGTTTTGTTCCCTTGAGGTTTTTACTTTTTGTTTGAGCACAAAAGGCAGAAATGGAAATGGAAATAAAATTATGCGGCGGAACGTTATGTAAATTTACTTAATTTAACGAATTCTAATTACATTTATAAAATTATTATTTAAAACGTACTCATTAGTGTCTTTGTTCTTTTCAATTCCACGAGACAATCGATACATTCAAAATAAAAATGTTTTTTTTTATAAAACCTGAAAAGTACACACCCTCACGAATTATTTCAATATTTAAATAAAAAGCACAAATAAACCTTTTATATATTTTGTCATCATCAAAATGAAGAACGCCACACCCCTCTGTCCTGGCATACTTCTCTTGATTCCTCCACATTCATACATCTTATCATGCACGCTCGTCGATTCTTATTATATCTCTTTAATTAAGAATGAATAATTCAAACACATATTATTTTTTAAAAAAATAATTAAAAATCGTCAACCAATAGGATGTTGAAGAATTGGGTAGGTTCATATTTCCGATGTTTTTTTTAAATTATACTCTGGATAAAAAGGGAAATATTTTCACGTTGTGTGGGGAAAAACCATTAAAATCGTATAAAGACCGGAGTTCAGTAAATAAGTACAATTTCACGTATACATAAAAATGAATGCATATTTTATACAACGTTAATTTTGGAAGGAGTCCATTAACAACTACTAGTTGACCGGATCCTTTCTGTGCAGGGCACATGTTATTATCTAACTTGTGATAATGCCCTAACTAGGCGAATCAATTGTCACATTATTTATTTACATATTTTATTGTTTAAACGCCCCATAGGGCTTTTACATAAGACATTTTTAATTGTTACATAGTAGATAGCTATTCATTACCGCCAGAGATGGCATTCATACACTGCTCCCCATAAAATGAACTAGATTAGTGTTGAAAAAATCAATATTATAGCATACTTGTTTGCCAGTGCGTGCATTCGTCGTATAGATGATTTTGCACTGTAATTTGTCGATGATTGGCTGAAGTATAAATAGTGCATTACTACGGGTTATTCGACCAGGCACTCGTTGATACTAATTAAATTTGTCAGTTGACAACAATCAAACATAAATTTTAATACTTTGAACAGAAAGAGCAAATAATTTGATATTCTTCTATTTTCTAATGTTTGTATATTAAAAAAGTTATTTAAATAGTTATAATTTATGTTTACAATAGTGAATATTTATTTTAAAATTAATAAAGCGCAAAAATTTTTTTTGGACTTTTTCAATGTTTTTTACGTGAACCCTGTAATAAGGTGACCAAATGACCGAGTTATTTTCAAGCTGACTTCTTCCTTACTAAAGCAATATACAAAATTTTTCATAGTTTTCATAGATTCGAAATTTTTTTTATCCTTATTGTCCGCAGTAAAAATCCCAATGTTCTCATACCTTTATTAACTATGTTTTGAAAATGATTAACGAAGAATAATATTGAATTATAAATTAAATACACAAAATAGAAAATAGATGTTATTTTCACGGGTCCAAACAACATCACTAACTTTTTTTAAATATTTTTTTACTACGTTAATCAAATCATTTTTTTTCATTTATGGCAACCCGATTTTGTCCCGTCACGGACTGACGTCCTTAAAATTTGTCTTCTTCTTCTGAAAAAACATCTGAAAAAAATACGTCTTTTTTTCACAAAAATATTTCAATAAGCCAAAATATTCCTAAAATTGATATAAAATATGCGAATTTTATTTTATAATTTACTCGCATATTTATCTACTTTCTTCTATGCATGTATTGTATATCTGCGTGTATCTTACATTGCATAACACTACCCTTCTGTTCACATTCTATTTTATATGTACACATATGATGTAGATATGGGGAAATTTTCCAGAAACTCTTCCGTTTTGCTACCGAGTAAGATGCCATTTTGTATTTTTCCATATACCCAGTCTCCTACTTTCCAAACATTTCTGTTGATGGATTATACTTCTATACCACTTCCCCGTTGTTCCCAAACCTTAATACTTTGCGCCCTCCGAGGGGAGGTAACATGTTGAGAATACTACCTCGGAATAGACAATTTCCTGACACCTAAACAAGATGGCTGCGTTTAGATTTTATCCTCGGAAACTAAATTTTGTAACGCACCCTTAAACGGAAACAATGTCAGCATAACGCTCAGGACAACAATTATGTTTTTATATCTATCGACGTCAGATACAAAAAACATGAAACAGTATGATAATAGTTTTATTGATCAATTGACATTAAAATATTTTCAAATGAAATAAATGCCCTTCTGTTTAACTATAGTAAATTATACCATAAGCACGTTGAGGGCCAATATGAAATAATTATTTCAAAGTGTTTTTACATTAAAATTTCATCCATTGGGCTGGCACTGGTTTCAGTTATCTCTCCATTTTTAAAATAGAATAAAACATAAAATCACTTTTAAGTCAATAAATACATTATTACAATAATGATCACAAAAAATATGTCTGTCAGCTCTGACGCAGGACTGGAGTTTACTCTTTTAGTGCGATTGGATATACAATAGGCAAAGGGGAAAAGAATTTGTATCCGTCACCTTGAATTAAATAAAAGTGTCTAAATATGAAATTATGACCCCTATTTCCCGGAAAACATTACCCATGTTTCATATTATCAAAAACATTGGCATCCGCCATCTTGGATATCAAAATATGACCCAAAACTCGAGATCAGGACTCCTACACCACTGAAAATGATACCCATGTTAATATTGTCAAAAAAATTGCATCCGCCATCTTGAATTTCAAAATAAACGGAGAATTTTAAATTACTAAAATAAATAAAGCATTCGAATTTTCGTATTGGTGGCTTTGAATGAAATCGATTCTAAAATGTATTTCTTGTTTTGTGCGGTCCCATCGTTAACCTCATTCATAATGGTTAATTCGTTTCTATATTTTGAATGGCTCAAATGGTTATATTATGACGCATTTACGACGTTGCGATTTTGAATTTTTTTATTTTTTTTTAAATTGAGATAAAACCCAACAGCTATAGTAAACAGAATAATCCAATAGGATTCTTTCCGATACCACGAATATTCTTTAAAACGTTAATATTTAAAGTATATTTTTACAATTCCAACGATATACCTGTAAACACAATGATCAAAAATGTTATTTTCAATTATAAATTTATGTTTAAAAACACGAAAATACGAATGATTTTTAACGCCCTTTATTGGTTAATGACGTCATACCCGTCTACCATGCAAAGCGTAAAATTCATAACGAAGTGAGCGCCTATATTGCTGTGACGTCACACCGCATGCGCGCTAAATGAAGATTTTTGCGAGCAATTTGAAAAAGCGCTATTTCAAACCGCGCTAAAAAATTCATATGACATCGTAAAAATATATAAAAAATTCCCTTGATATTGTAATTTTTCAATCAATTTTTTTAAATGAAAAATAAAATTGGAAAGAACCCAATTAAAGGTTTTCACAAGAAGTAAGTTTCGATTTCACCATTCATTAAATTTTCGCACCAGAAAAATGACACAAAAATTAACACAGCCAAGGGTTTGAGTCTTCAAAATAATCATCTTCCGTGCCTTCGAACACAATTTGTTTTTTAACAATATTTCTAATTTGTTTGGTACTCAAGTTATGAAAGCTTTCTGGAACATTGTTATTGAAACGTATACATTGCACTTTAAATGACTCGCTGATTTTTCAATGTCGACTTATGGGTTCAGCATATTTGTTTTTATTTCTTGTATTCACATCACCCCTTCCTGCAAGAAAAAATATAGACACTGTACTAACTTGGTGTGCCAATGCACTATTAAAGTGAAGGAAAGATCTAAACTAAACTAGACCCATAAACAACATTTTTAGCGTGTCCAAATACTTGTAGACAAAAACTGGATTTCACCCATTACTAGACTCAATGGAAATCGAAAACATAGATTTTTTTACAATTCAATAAAGTTGACCTTTTAGTACATTTTGATGTTTGATTAATTAAAAAATTATAAAACTGTTAAATAATTTACATTAAAAAGTAACCAACATTAAATATCATAATTCATTATTTCTAGCGGAAGTTTTCTCAACCATTTTGTTATTTAATTCTAGACACGTTTTCCTTAATCCTTAAACCTTTTACAAATCCTATAGACTGATATTTCTAGACTCCGAACAAAGAATAATCCAACATAATTTCCCATTTACTTTATATATTATCATGCCTAGAAATATCTACCTAAATATTTTAGTGATTTTAAATGGATTTTAAAGTAATCGTAGTCATTTTGAAAAATAAAAATGTATTCATAATTATTGGTCCAAAATTCGAACATTCCAAAAACCTGAATTATTTTGCTGTTTTTAAAAAAATTCAATAAATATGAAGTTGATGATGATGATGTTGATGAAAATGATGACGTTGATAATGGTGATAATGATGATGATGATAAAAAAATTCAAATAAAAAAAATAGTTTAACGAATGTGGAGAAAAAAAATAATTAATTGAATTTTAAATTAATACGGTTGTTAAATTCTTCTTTTGTGTTTAGAAACTGTTTCATAGTACTTACTAGGCCTTTGTTACTGATGAAGCATAAGAATCGTTAGCGAATCCATTAATGTGGAATCCATTGTGATTCCATTCATCACTTTTATCAATTAAACGGGAGATTTCCGCCACCGAAGATTGATTTGTTTGATAAAAAATCAAATTAATTTTAAGCCGTTTTTAACGGTTCCAAATTCCTGAAATCGCAATCAAATAATTTATTCCTGATTTAATTTTGTTTCAATTGTCTAAATTGGCGTAAACTAACAAACTAAGGTTTAAGGCTACGTAAAAGTATATAACTTACAAAACTTATTATAACTTTTAACTATCACCCAAAACTGTATTTAAGGTTTCAAGTAAAAATTAGTTAAAAGTTGCTTGTGTAAACTTATTTTAAGGACTACAAGATTATTTTATAGAAAAGCTCCGCCTAAATGCTTCGCCGAAAAGTAAGTAAATTAAGACCTTGTGTAGCTTTTTCAAAAACCCGTATTCGTAAAGTTATATATGCTATCGTAAATATGTGTAAATTATCATGGAATATGATTAAATGATTCTTGTGTTCCTAACTTTTTATTTTAATACTTGAAATTATTCACTTTTTTCGTTGCAAGTAAACATTACATTTTTTTTACTTCTTATATAAAACCTTAACAGGTTGCTTTATACAGTTGTTTGTTATCCAGATTGTAGATTAATGTATCATTTAAATAAGTTAATGTTTAGAAGTTAAGATAATGTGATGTTTAATGATTTTTGTAAACACTACAAATACAAGCCAGCAGGTTCCAAAATATCATTAAACGCCCATGCTTATAAAAAATACTTTTCGATTTTGTGATCTCAAATCAAACCCAGAAATGTCCGTCGTGTTGCAAGTCCAATTCGATGGTCAAATTATTAATTAAAAAAACATCTACTACTAGACACAGACATCCTTATTATATAAGTCTGTAAATATTTTATCTGTTAAGGCGTTATTATGGTCCAAGTTAATATCTCAGCACGCATCTCAATAACACAGACCGGTGCATGTTTACAATACACATTTTACAAGTGCGGAAGGATTAGTTTTCCCTAAATATAATAACAAATATGGTAAGAGAACACTTCAATACAGGATACCAAAAATTTGTAACATGCTACCAACAATTATAAAAAAATCAAGCTTAAAAGAGAGACGCGTGCTGAGAACTTGGTTGCTAGAGCACGATGTATTATATTTACGCACGATGTATTGATTTGAATTTTATATTTATTTATATGTATTTTACATTTTTTTTGCGCAAGAGTATGTATTGTGTACTTTATTTTTAATTGAACGTGTATTTATTCACCTACTGACGAGTTGCAGTAGGCAACTCAGTAGGACATGTGTTGTGTTTTTAGATTATGTATATATTGAAATAAATAAATTAAAAAAAAATAAAAAATAATGATGTAAGTACAGAGATATCAGCTCGCAATAATAATTGACAATATTTGCAATTGGTGTAACAATGCAGTGTCTTATGCAACGTTAAGTGCACATTAGGGAAAAAAACTAATATCTACGCACACTAATTCACAGCAAATCTAATAAAAGTACTGACTATATCTGCTATGTATTTACAACCACTTTTATTTTCATTTGATAATGTGAAGAAAGTAAGAAGGCTTTGGGTTTTCGACCTTTCTCCAAACTTGGCCCATTCCTAAACTTGGCTAACTCCCTCCTCCACCCGCTCGTGGCCCGCCGCGCACCCCGCCAGCCCTACGCAGGGTGCTTCCAGCTTTAGTGAGGTTAGGTTCATATCTGGTCCCGTAGCGAGAGGTCGATAAATATCTGCCTCTCTCCATGTGTATGTTTTATGTGACTTTTTATCATATCTCCCAACAAATTGAACGGTGGTACGAATTATTTAACGGTCATTACTGCGTTTGATGTAAGTTCTAGAATGAAATATGCGATGTTTGCGCCCGTATCGCGCGTAGGCTTGGTATTTTGGTTCGGTGTAAATACTTGCTTCTTGTGACTCAATCGCTTTGCTTTATTGCTTGTATGTTCAGTAAAAAATACTGTAAAATGTCTCGTGTAACGATAATTCTTATCACTGTAGAATGTCGCTGCTAAAATATTTAAAAAAAATATGTTTCTACCTAGATACTTTCGTAATTGAAAAGACAAGTTTTTTTTATAGATTTTCATTAAATTCTCGCTTATTAAATGAATTATGAAAGATACAAAGGCATTAGTTAGCTCATTGTGTAGATTTCGCTGTTCTTCGTTTAGTTGACTTGACCACGTGGTAGTGTTGCTGTTTATTATTTGACGCGAGCTGTCATATTTGGACTTCCAATATTTTCATATCTTGAACAGGAAAAACTTAATAATGTATTTTTTTTGTGTTACTTCGTTTAGGAAAATAGCTATTTTTGTTAATTATTTTTGTAATTCAACTTAAATTGAGAATGAACAACCGTTGATATTTTAGAACTGTAAACGTTAAGATTTTAGATTATTATCTTTCTTACATAACGCGTCCTGACTTTTCCCAAAATCGATAGGACCTACCCACTCCAAATTTACGAGCAGCGCAAAAATATATGTTTCAACGTTTCCTTTATATCTGAGCATAATCAAGTTCCAAATAAACGGATGGCGCAAGAAAGCCTAAAGAAAATCTGAAAAGAGCGGAAATTTTCTTAGAAACGAAATATTAATTTTGCTTCAAGTTCTAAAGCATAAGTTTTCGTTTTATTTTCCTGGTTTTTACGTCAAGTAGCACCATTCAGGAGAATTGTTTTGTTAAGGCTTGTCAGTAAATTAATTGAGCCTTCTAGCCCTATCAATCATTTATCTGATAAAAGACTTAAATTCTAGAGCCTTATAAATGTTAATAAAAATCACGCTTCCTTTCACGTCGAAGTTTCTAAAACTTAAGAAAACATAAAGATATTGTCTACTTATTCATTAAAAAATATGAACACATTAGTTAAGATGTGCTTATTATAAAATTCGGCGTTACTGTGTAGAACCCTTCCAATTTACAAATGAAATAATTCGAAAAAATGTCGTAAACTTACTTAAAAAAAAAAAAAAAAACCTGATATGATACAACATCTTCTACGTTTTTCAATATTTTTTTTCTTCGCCTTTGGCTATAGAACGTGATACATTAGTGCGATTCCAATAGGAATTCAACAAAACCCAATTACAATGAAGTTATGAATACATTCTTCAAAGAGAAATTATGTTTATCATTCAATACCATACCCTAAGGAGAGGAGGTATATGGATTTCACAAACTGCTTCCCAGTTACTGAATCTGCTTCCAGCGTCGGTGTTTCTCTCCAAATCAATTCCATGTCTCTCGATCTCAAGAATACTGTTGAGGAATTGTCAGCGAATTATAATGTAAAATTATTAATGCTTTCGATAGGCATTCTCCGAATATCCAATATACGTAATATTTTCAAGTACAAAGAAATATAAAATAGTTATCTAACTAACCAAGACGCCAAACCCCGAAGTGGACGTCAGAAAAGGAAGAATGCTGTAGCACTCTGTCCTGGTACATTTCCTTCGCTTTCTCCCCATTAATGCATCTTCTTATGGACACACGTCGATTATTTCGACTTTTCACAAATAAAATAGCAAGGGTCCAAAGGAATAAAATAGTTCAAAGATACGTAAAACAAGAAATGCTGCAAAATGTATAATATATAACCAGTTGATTAGATATGTTATAAGTAAAGTTAAAAATTAAAGCTTTTAATTATTAAGGATCCTTCTTGAAAATGTCGTTAGTATTCCGTGAAAAGTGCAATACTTGTTAACTGAAATGTAAACCAGGAAAATAATTCTCTAACTCTTTTATGGGGTTGTTGACAATCAAATCGTGGAACAAGATCTAAAATATACTTTAAAGGTACGTTACTTAGAATCATATTGAAAAAATTGACAGAAATCCTTTCAAATTCAAACCGGAGCAGAATGCATTTTTTACAACTTTCAGACAAGAGCTTTTACAACGGTTCCGTAATTTTGAGAGAATTAAGGATAAATGAATAAAATAATTTATAATATCAGTGTATCTTAGTACAATTATTTGAATGAAAAGTCGAAATAATGTTAGCATAAGTATGATTGTGGAGGAAGAAAAAGCAGTTTGTCAGGACATTGTATTGTGGCTTGCATCCTCTTTATCTACCCCTTCTGAAAATTTTTATGGTAAGTTAGTTAGTGAGTTCAATAGGTGGGTAATATATTCACTCTTCTTATCTCTGTTGAAAAATAAAAAATAATAATTAATGCGAAAAAAATTTCAATGAATAAAAGCATCTGTAGTTTAAATGATTTTTCCCACAGAAAAATATCTACTTTTCAAATGTAAAGTATAACTTTTGATGACCAACAAGATTATTTTCTCTAAAAAATTAGTCTACGATAGCGATACGAAAATGTGTTACTTCGCGAATCCGGCCAGAATTTGAATATTTTTCTTCTAAAGTATTTTTAATGAAGGCTAAAAGGGGTAGCTGAAGGCGGCCAGTAGGGTTTGTAAGATTTGAATTTCGATCATGAGCCTTTTGTTATTCTTTGACCATTTTCATGGGGAAATAACAGCGGGGCTTTACGGTCCCGATCAGCTGGTCCTAGCGTTTATTGATCCCGGAGGGGAAAGTGAAACATACCTCCTTCTATCTCCATCCCCCTCTCTAACTATCTCACTCACCTCCCGGGCCTCTCTTTTCCTGCCAGGGGTACTTAACAAATAAACTTAAATAGAAAAAGAGTTGAAATTATTCGTCATTGAAATTTTACATACTTTAATAATTTAGTTTTCTTCAAAGAAATCTTAAATTCTTTGCTTGTCAAGATATAATATAAAGCGTATTCTACTTTAAATGTAATTTATATAACTAACTAACTAACCATCACGCCATTTCCTCGTAGGGGTAAGCAGAGAGGATATAACGTCATACCACTCTATCCTGACAGACTTCCTTTGCTTCCTCTACATTCATACATCTTCTCATGCACATACGCCGATTATTCCGACTTTTCACATGTCCACTTTCAAGTACTTGTCTTACTTGGTCATGCCATGTCTTTCTCGGCCTTCCTCGGCTTCTACATCCAGGCACCCTTGCAATTAAACTTCTTTTAGCCGTTCTTTCATCACTCATTCGCTCCACATGACCACCAAACCATCGTAAAAGCCCTTTCTTAATTTTGTCAATAATGCTTATCTCAGCCTTGCACTTTGCTCTAATTTCGGCATTTGTACACCTATCATGCATAGTCTTACCACACATTCGCCTAATAGATCGCATTTCAACAGCATTCAGTCTACTTTCATCCTAATTTCCATAGAAATTCATATAGAAACGGAAAATGACGTATAACAACAATAAATCAAAATCTTATATAATTTCGAATGCAAAAAACGATAAAACAATACATCTTTATCCCTTTAAGATCGATGCCAAAAAGTTCTTTCGAAATTGACGACTTAACAGAGTTCAAAAATTTAATTTAAATTTAAATGCCTTTTGCTTGGAAAGAAATAGCAAAATTCTAAAATATAGGTAAGTTATCATTCACAGTCAAACACATTTCGTATAGATTTATGTTTTCAAAATAATATAAATAATTGTATCTACAACTCATACTAATATGCATTACCATAGCTTAAGGCTAATAATAGGCTAGCAATTATTGGCAACAAACTAGGTGATACCATCGATATCTATCACACTAATGAAATGCAGATTAAACATCTTACAAAATACTTCCTTAAATAAATATTTACATACTCTGAACCATAAGATAACAAACAATACATTACATTACTTCTTACTGACATTACTGTTTATCACCGAACAAGTGATCCTTGCTCGATGACTGTCCAAAGTTTTTTTTTCTTCTTTGTTTTTAATCTTAAAATTATGTATGCCTGTACTATTATATTAAATTATGTACCTATGTAACATTGCTTTGGTATTGACACTTACATTTGTTTTGTAAAAGCCCCATGGGCGTAAATAAATAAATAGCAAGGGAGTTTTTCAGATACTTTCATATAACTTTCAACTGTTTTTTTCCAACCTACATTTACTTACGACACATTTTGTTGAAAAGATGCTATGAAAATTTAAAGTAATGCCTTGTTAACCCCTGCTATCGTATCCCTCCCCTATGTTCTGTGCCTGGGGTAAGGGTGGTTAGAGGGTGGTGGTGGCGGTGAAGGGGGGTGGTTCACCCCCTCCATGTGTTTTACCTGTTTGTTTGAGTCGTGAAAAAACGTAGTATTATTGAACTTGAAGTCATGCTTTAACCGCGAGCAGATCACGACACCAACCTGTCAAAAACATTCACCAATTATTAACTGTAATTGAATCCTACACCCAGAATAACTGTACTATTTCAGGATTAAACTATGATAGATTTCAGGTTCAGATATTTTTTTTTTCATTTTTTTATCAAAATCAAAATCAAAACTTCAATATCAATGCATAGATGGAGCTAGTTACGCGCTGGTAAATGGTTTTCGATTCGTAACATATATATAAAATCAAAAATGTTACACCTGGTGTGGATATTCGCTAATAAGCGGAATAGGAAATGTGGTAGTACACATAAAGTGTGGCCACTTAACCCAGCCAATGGCAGGTCATAAGCCCTGTAAAAGCTTGAATAGCCATATTCCTGAATTTGAAAAAAATCTACCTCATCTCTGTATGGATATAAAATGAAATATAATTTATGGTCCAAGGTGTTTGTATGTATGGATGTCATGATGTCTGATATGATTACCGGATGTCATGATGCCTGATATGGTTATCTGATGGCATGATGTCTGATATGCTTATCTGATGGCATGATGCCTTGTATGCTTATCTGATGGCATGATGTCTGATATGCTTATCTGATGGCATGATGCCTTATATGCTTATCTGATGGCATGATGCCTTATATGCTTATCTGATGGCATGATGCCTGATATGCTTATCTGATGGCATGATGCCTGATATGCTTGTAAAATCCCTTAAGAAACACTGTGAGTGAAAATATTTTTTGAGGTTATGTTATTATTATTGTCATTGGATTGCCTTAAAATGAGCTTAATTGAAAATTTTTATATGTAAAATGCAGACTTTATTAAAGTGTACTTTTTTGTATAATTAGTATCTCAATTTTGGACGAAGAAATTTGGAAGGAAATATGGACATCATAAGAACGTCGACATATCTTTCCTGTTTCCTTCACTATAATTTTGTATTTATATGTATTTTGTTTTAAGTAAAATCCAGTTTTTTTCTTCATGGATTAGGGCTTGAAATGTTGTTTATAATATTAATTAATTAATTTATTTTATTTATTATACAAACATAGATACATGTTATTTAGAGTTTTACAAATATCTAATATATACATACATATAAGGATCATTAATGTCTTGAATAAGCTGAATACTGGCGCAGGTTATATCATATAAGACGAGATTTTTTAAATATTTTTTATTTTGGTGTTTTTTTAAATATGTCTCTTTGAAGTAAAAAAAAATCCGTTAAATAATTGCGAATAAAAGCACACGTTGGATTTGAAGACAATTATTGTAACATCCTTTAGATTTTTTGTTCTCAAAAATGTCTTAGAATCCCGGAGAGGGAGGCGATTATCAATCACGATTTTCGATTCCACTTGTTGTTTTTATTTCTGTGACAGCTGTCACGCCTGCTGTGGGGGTATTTCAGTGTACAGGCTTTTTATATTTAGGGTAGTAGAAGTTGAGGTCTTGTATTACCCATGTACACTTAAAGCAGCCTATCTTAGGCGGTTTTCATTGTTTAAATCACCAGATGTGTAAATACGAATCATAAAATTTTACTCTGCTAATAATATGTTTATTACTAGATTAATATTTTTGTTAGAAATAAGAAACTTAAAGTAGGTGTGTTGACATTTATTTAGAAATTGGTTATAACAAGTACCTACAAAAAGTATTTAAAAAAAAAAGTTCAATCGAATTAAAATGACTTTTTTAAAAATATTTTTTTTACCATAATGTTACATTGAAATATGGCAAAAGAGAATACGAAATGGCTATACGAATGAGGCCGCAGGTTCGATTCCAGATAGGGGTCAATATGAAATGCTTACTTGGATATGATTTTCACATATTTCAAATATTTTCATATGTGATAGCTGCCCTGGTATGGCGCTGAGGAGTAAGAATGGTCATCTTTCCTTTTGGTAACAAATGATCAAATGGTGTACCTATTGATGCAGTGCCCTGTGCACCATTGGGAGAGTAGTTGAAATATTTTTAAACCTGTAATTTTTAACCGACTCTTAAGGTACTCAAATATTTATTTAATGTCATTGATATTATTAGTTTCAGTCAAAAAATTTTTCCGCGCTTCGAATGTACGTGTAATTTAATTAATCAATTACTTGGATATGTAGATAGTCAAAGCTATCAAAATAAGGATTCATCATTCCTATATTTTTCTAATTCATAAGAATACGTAGCTCAAATGTAATATGTCGGATGGATTCAGCGAGCACGTAAGGAGAATCAACACTAGAAAGTTCCCGGGTAACTTCGCCTTTGAGAATTCTGGAATGGAAGCTCTTTGAAGAAACAGACGGAAAGAAGTTCCAAACGAGTCAATTTTACGCTTCTTGGTTTCCTGTTTAAACATTAACAGAAAACGCATTAAAAAGCCACCAATTTGGAAACATTATGATAGCAATTTATTAAGGATAGTTAGTAGGTTATTCTAAGATAAACTGTAGTCAATAAATTTCGTTTCTATTTTATAAAATATGTGTTTTCTGTTCTTTTTCTTTGTGTTGATGTAATGTCTAAATTAAAATTTCCGTTTGGTGCCCACAGTACATAACATATTTTTTATTGATAGAGTTGAAAATATTCAACGTTAATTTGTGAAATATCTATAGATTTAGTCAAAACACAAAATGTAATAGACTCCTAAATATAGAAAATAGACGCACCGTGTTCGATATTACTTACTTACTTATTAATCATTGGACTTATAAAAACCTATTTTGTATTAACAAATTGCCAATATAATATAATTAAATAATCTTTATCTAACTAAATTACGTAAACTTTGATTTCTCATAAAACCATTACCTTAAAAATGCGGTATTAATTAAAAGTACTTCATAAATTATTCCGCTCGTTAATTTACCCTTTAAAACTCTTCATTCTTCGCCAACCCCTTTTCAACTTTTGACTTTTGCAAAGTGAATGAAACTTTTCATTCTTTCTTCCTGGAATTCCTTACGATTTTTATCAAAATAATTTATTGTGTTACCTTTTAATTTCTGTATTCAAGCTTTAAGAAGTCTTGCATAAAGATGTGAACAATTAGGTTATTAAATATTCGATCGAGGCGATTCGAAAAAACCTACCATGCGAAATGTGTCAAATTAACTAAAAAAAAGTGGTGAATTTTTTTAACTTACTAACCATCACGCCATTTCCCCGAAGGGGTAGGCAGAGAGGATAGAACGCCACACCACTCTGTCTTGGCATACTTCTCTTGCTTCCTCCACATTCATACATCTTCTCATGCACGTACGTCGATTATTCCGACTTCTTACATGCCTACTTTCAAGCACTTGTTTTACTTGATCATGCCATATCTTTCTCGGCCTTCCCGACTTCTACATCCAGGGACAGTCGCATCATATATTTTTAAAATTTTATTTTCAAAAAAATACATAATATCACATATACATAAAAAAAATAAACAAAAATCCCACCAAGGTATAGTTCCTTCATCCGCTTGATTTTCCGAAATGATTTTTTTTTTTATTTAAAAACTAAAAGGCTTGCTTTAGTTCTTGTCTGCCGCAAGGACGAATCATTAATCAGAGAGGGGTCGAGCCGGGAATTTTAAACAAAACGAAAAGTGGATAAACCTTACTTGGGATGTCAAGTTAGGGTTACAGTAAACCAGAATATGTTACAAGTTGTAAATCTTTTCACCGTACACATTATTTTTCGTGTCTCCTAAAAGTTTCACGGGCTGGAAATTTTGAAATCTTTTATAAGACTTACCATACAAAAAAAAATTTTTTTTTTAAATGTTGTTCATTCATATCATATTACATTATTTAGGAAGGGTGATGTCACATCGCGGTATACTAGCAGTAATCTCCAACTTTTGTTGAAGTGTGAAGGAGACGTTTTCTTTTGTTTTTGTATTGATTTTGGATTAATTTGTCCGACATTTGGTTTTGTAAATTATTAAACAAAATGTAGATTGATGTTTTAGCAGCGCATTGTAGGGGTAAGAGAAACTATTACAGCTATAGGCAGGGTTTTAGTACCGATCCGTTATTAGCGCACAAAATTTGGAGAGCGCGCTTTGCGGTTGCGGGTCCTGTGGCTTGTGGCTCTAGAATGCTCTCCCACCAGACGTGCGCAACTGTGAGAGTAAAGTGATGTTTCGAAAGAAATTTAAGACCCATATGTTCTCAAAGGGGAAACGATCCGAAACGATCCGAAACAGGGTTAGGCGTTTTGGGTTTTTAATGTGTAATTACTTATATTTCTAAGATAAAAAAAATGTTTTTTGCTACTCAACATAATGATGTTTCCTGTGATTAAAAATCTTTCTCTTAAATACTATAATTACGTCACAAAAAAATCACGAATTTTATGAAAAACTCTCGAATAGCGTTGTGGCGTTTGAGCTGGCGTTTCTTAATTAGTGACACCTCATTTCTAAAAGAATACCAGTTTATTAAAAATATAATAATTCATCCTGTTATCAAAAATAATGGCAAAAAACAATTTAATTTTTCCGCAATACGTTGTCAAACAGACGCTATTTTTTCTGAAGATTTTTTCATACAAATTACTATTGTAAGATTTTGTTTGAATCAGTAGCCGATTCAACATTCAAAAGTCATTTTGATTAATTTTGATAATGGTATTTTCTACTCAGAAATTGAGTTTTCACTCACTTTAAATTTCCCGAGCCGTTAAATTCAATATTAAAAAAGCGCCCTTGAGGTATATTTATTCGAAAACGGCGCTATATAAATTATCCATTATAATAATAATAATTAGATATTTTGTTTATTTTAATTGTAAATATCTTATTTTGTGCTGTTGATTAAATTTATTTTCAAACTGTATTATTAAATAATGGCATGTTTGAGTATCTCCCTCGTGTAGTGGCGGCAACTCATTAATCGTAAAATAGTTAGAGATCTGTTCTGAGCGTCGCGTCGCGACGCGACGCTTCGTGCACTAGAAATATTTTTTCTCCAATTAAACGTGTTCCTAATGAGTCGTTACTCGGAAAAACTAAATGAGTAATTTTGTATGCGCAAACGGAACTTGACACTAACAAAACGTAACTATAAAATTTATTTGTACTTTTTTTATAAATAATTTAGTATTGAAATTCTCATTTTTACCATATTTCATTGTAGGTTTTTTTCTATATTGATCGATAATTATTTTTGTATGATTTCAAATAGTAAAAAAAAATAATAACTAACTTACTAGAGAGGATAGAACGCCATACCAATCTGTCCTGACAGACTTTCTTTGCTTCCTTAGAGATGCATTAATCTGAATTAAGTTATGTACATAATTTTCTTAGTTTTTTTTTAGCTCTATTAAAATATTGACACCTCGTTATTATAAAAAAATTTATTAATCATACCACTACTACTTTACCTTATCCGCACCTAATGGTGCACAGGGCACTGAATTGGTACATCAAGTGCAGTGTATTTTGATAATTTAATTACATGAAGGCAAAAGTCTTACGCTTCAGTACCAGTCCAAGGTATCACACATGAAATATTAATATGAAAATCTCATGTAAATAAATATTTCATGTTGACCCCCTACGGGAATCGAACCCGCGACCGCGATATTAATCATACCATTTGTTAAAAACTTGGAAACTCTTAACAGAAACTAACATCAATTGGATGATTCGAGGTGTCAACTTGAAATGACAACACCATTATAAAGCTGAGCGTCATGTCGCCGCCATCTAAAAATACATGCCACCTCGTATCAAATAATCTGCTTCTACTACTTTCCATTATCCGCACCGTATGATGCATAGGGTACTGCATAATATAATCTGTTCAAATGGTGAAAAATAACCCAGTTAACGACTTATCGAGATTCGTGAGAAGCTAAATTGGCAGTTCATAATGGGAGTTCTGGTACCAACCCTTATGTATGGTAGTGAAGCGTGGTGTTGGAAAAAGAAGGACGAAAGTAGATTAATGCAGTTAAAATTCGATCTCTCAGGCGAATGTGTGGTAAGACTATGTATTATATAGGTGTACAAATGTCGAAATTTGAGCAGAGTGCAAGGCTGAGGTAAGCATTATCGACAAAATTAAGAAAGGTCTTTTACGATGGTTCGGTTATGTAGAGCGAATGGATGATGAAAAAACGGCTAAAAAAATATATGTTGCGACTGTGCCTGGATGTAGAAGTCGAGGAAGGCCGAGAAAGACATGGCATGATCAAGTAAAAACAAGTGTTTGAAAGTGGGCATGTAAGAAGTCGGAATAATCGACTTGCGTGCATGAGAAGATGTATGAATGTGGAGGAAGCAAGAGAAGTGTGCCAGGACAGAGTGGTGTTGCGTTCTATCCTCTCTGCCTACCCCTTCGTAGAAATGGCGTGATGGTTAGTTAGTTAGTTAGTCATTCCGCTGCTGGCGTAAAATTTTCTGTACACATCTAACTATCATCCTTTTCTCACTGTGAAACTTTAATTTGTACATAACTCAAAATAATTTTGTGTTTATTCGTTGTCTGAAACCCAATTCCCGGTACCCCCTCCTCCGTGAAACATAATATGCGGAGTAAGAAAAGAAATATTAGGTTAGAAGAAAATTTAATACAACGGATGTATCCTTACTCGGCTCCTATATGGCTTCGGGGTATTTATTTGTCCCATTGTCGCAAAACAGACAAAGATTTCGAAGTAAGCCCTTAGTCACAAAACAGGAAGATGTTGAAATAACCCCGCAGGCTTTAGGCTGAAAAGCCTTACCGTACCATATGTGTAATAAGGAATGTTCAATTCTCCCCTTTTCGTCATAATTTTGTACTTCGCAAACGAAAAAATGAGTTGACCAGAATATTAATGGTGTATCTCCAGATCTAACAAAAAATAATAAAATCACTTAAGTATGTATCATCGTCCGCCTCGTAGCATAGTGGTGGCGCATTCGGCTACCGTGCATGAGGTCGCGGGTTCGATTCCCGTAGGGGGTCAACATGAAAAATTTATTTATATGTGATTTTCATTTTAATATTTCATGTGTGATACCTTGGACTGGCACTGAAGCGTAAGACTGATCATCCTACCTTCATAATAAAAAGATCACGATACGAGTACACTGCACTTGGTGTGCCGATGCAGTGCCATATGCACCATTGGGTGCGGATAAGGGAAAGTAGTAGTAGTATGCATTTTTCAGATTTTTTTTGTCGATATAATTTTTTTTCTTGGTAACAGTAGAGTTGTTTACAAATAAAATAGTCTTGTCAGTAAATTTTGAATATTTTATGGATAAAAAATATGTATATTTACAAGTTTTCGAACTACGAATATTGAATATATTCCAATGTTGCTAAATCACCACATTTTCAAAATTATACTTCTTGTAAAATTACGTTAATGGTATTTACATAATCTAAGCAAATACGCAAATAACTATTTTTTAAGAATATAACACCGCTATTAATTATTACGCATGACAGATCATGGGACTCTATAGTTATCTCTTTCTCGTTGTACTATTTTTTTTCGGTTACACGTTTAAAAAATATGCCCCCTCCACTTATATACTTTAATCGGCCCATGCTAGGTTAATAAAGGTTGGAATGAAAAATAATATTTTTTTTCTTCTTTTTGTTCTAGACTGTTCTTCGTGAGTTGGAACAAAAGAAACCTCAACTAGACGAGTTGGTACACACTGCGGAGAGTTTAAAAGGAGCTGATAATCGACAACAACTGCATGGAAAGGGTAAGCTTCAAATTAATTAATGACATCATATGTCGTATAATTGCATCTTTCTTTTTGCGAAAATGCCTTCAGAAAGCTTTTTTCACGTGATAAAAACAGCAGAAATTCTTTGATTGATCCTTTTTATTACACACATTTGATTATTTAATATGCTTCGTTATAAATATTTAGATTATATTATAAAGATTGCACGAAAAAAAATAACTGATATTTCTTCTTCTAAATTTAGGTATAGTTAATAAATATAACTTATAAGAAATTAATCTAATCCGTAGTTATATATTTTGTTATTACGATTGTTATTTGTTTGAATGGTGTTTCTTATAATAAAGAAGTTCATATATTATAATATAAACATATAATATACCTTAGTATCTACTTTCATCCGGGAAAGGCGTTTCGGCTGGCTAGGCCATAAACTACGTATGCCTTCTTAGAGGCATAACCATTAACCATGCTTGCCTATTTTACAAGGCATCAGATTCTCAGCCTCCTGGATGTCCACTGTTGACAATCCGTCGGCAGTTTGCGTCAGAGCTGCGGGATGTGGATTTTACTTGGGAGAATGCGTTGGAACTGGTGGCCGATCGCTTTGAGGCAGTTTTTGGAATTCATTCGATCCGCATAGGTAGCGGATATGGTATAATGATGGTATAAATTTTCCGAAAAATCACCTTCGTTTTGATTAAATAAAATAAAAAATATATAAAATACTTGCCACTATTTTTTAACACTTATTCGTACTGTTTTTGACGCATTTTCCAATTTTAAAAATCTCGGAAAGATTTTCTAGTACCTTTTGTTTAGTAGTGATATAATATATACATCGACAGAAGGCTTGTAAAAAGGCTATTGGGGTCTTCCCTAATGACTGCCACTAATCAGTGACCGTGAGCATCAAGGAGGCTTTATCTACCTCGGTTTAAAGGGAAGAGGAACCGGAAATGGGATCGTTACATAAAAACCTCCTGCTTTAAGCTCGAGAACTAACGGGGCCATTACGAAGATTGAAGAGATTTTACATAAATTAAATATTCATCACCTTTAAGGATTTTAAGCTTTCAATTTCCAATGAAAATGCCCGAAAAGGATTAGTGAAATTATTTTATTCCGATGTGAGAAATATCGTATTTTTTTTCTCTCGTGTCGCTGAATTAAAATTCACATATTTATATAGATTTATTACAACGCTCATAATTGTAACTTTTATCAATGTCTTTCTGTTGAGGAAGAATCTGATTAAAATTTCAATAAAAATACATATCGATAAGATGAAATAGATAAGTATTATGAAAAAAATATGCGGTTTTGTTTTATTTATTTCATATCGTGTTCGTGTTAATTGATTTTTTTTATACATTTTACTAACTTTTTAAAGAATTGTAATTATTATACTATGCCTTTACCAATATTTTTTTTTTCTCATAAAAATCTAGTGAAGAATTCCATGCACACACATTTTATCAATGGATGCACCATTTACTAAAAAGTTTTTAATTTAAGGATAACTTACAGATGTAATATAATGTAACGTTAACGGTTTAGTAGTGTAGTAAGATTTAATGTTATTGAAGTTAACGCTCCGTTAAAAGCGTTACAGAACCCATAAAAGCGTTAAATTGGAAATCATATCGAACTTATTGAATGCCGTAAAATGTAATTATTTGGTTTTGTTAACCAATACTAAGAGTAAACCAATATTCAATGAAGTACTTACTATACCAATTTGGATGTGTTATTTAACCATTATAACGATTTATTGGTAAATTAGTAGAATTCTGAATTAAAACTACCTACAAATCAACACGGTAACTCAATAAATCCATTAACCCATTATAAACAATGTAAAATGTTTCCCTCGGCACGGGTTATCCCAATGAGGGAACATTATTATTATATATATATATTTTAAAACACAATGTACAAGTCCAAATAAATAAATAAATATAAGAAATGTTAATAAAAGACTAATTGATTCGACTAATTTAAAAAAAAAATTGCAAGTAACAAACGGGTTAGCATAATATGGTAATTAGTTACAATATTCATAATTTTTGCTTCATAGAAGATCTCAATTTCAATTTTAAAAAATATTGTATTCCGAACTTTTACTCATAAATATATTTTTTAAATTGATGTCAAAATTTCAAGTTTAAATACAATATTTTAAATATATCTATATATTTTTGACGAATTTATATAAAAATAACATTACTTTGAATCAATTCAAATGTAAAATACGCTTCCTAAACTGTAGATGGCGTTTTATGTCAAATTTCCCGTACAAATACTTTACGAATCCCATTCGAATTACAAATGGCCATCGGAAAAATCATGTGACTTCCGTTCCTAAGCTCTATCACCGACATCGTTAGTGCCGGAAACGTCCGTCGATTCGACTTTGCTGCCCAGAACCGGCTTCCGGTAGGCTTCACCTTCCAGGCACACAGCATGTAACTGAAGAATGAAGGTTGGTGATTGTGGGATCCTTTTAAATTTTTAAGTTTATTTTTCTTTCCCAGTCTTTAAATCGGCTTCAGAACCTTCACTTTTCATCACAATGAAAATTTGTCATTGGAAAATATAGTCAACGCACACATCAATGTTGAATTAATTATTTAAAAAACATAGAGGTTTTTTTATTTATTCAAAAGTATAATATACTATATTAGACCGGGCTTAGACCCCAAAAACTTTTACTATCTTTAAAATATTCATAACTAGTGGTTACACAAACAAAATTGCTTAAATTCATCTATTAGGTAGTTGATCGAAAAAAACATATTGAATAATAATAATAAGTTTTTTTGTGACCTTATTAAATCTCGCTAAGGCTACACAAGACACTGAAATGTATTTTTAGTATTAAAATCATAAAAATCCAATTTTATTCCAAAGATTAAAAAATATTACTGATACTGAAATGTGCTTGAAAATTCAACCGCCATATTTTTCATTGAAGCTTTTATCATGTAAAAATGTAAAAAGTTTGCTGAAGCTTTCGTTTATTTAGCAATTTTAAATAGTTCTTTAAAACCTTTTAAAATCGTTCGTCTGATTATATAATACTTTTTCGTATCCAAGATTAAATAAATTATTAATTCAAATACATATTCCTTCAGCTATTAAGAGGAAAATAATAGCAACGTTTCTATAATAAAAAAAAATAAGATGGATAGAATTTGAAATAAGCAAGAGGTTTTAATGTAGCTCAGGTTTTTGTATTTTCTCGTCATATTAGTATTTTTCTCATAACATTATTGCTGGTTTTTCTTTACATGTATTTTTTTATCTCTTTTTCAAGAAGAAAAAATTGTCAAAATGAATATAAATTGCGAATAGTTATAGCAAAAATAATTGTTTCCTTTCAATTAGTGTAAAGGACTATATTATGTTTCATTAACTCTTATGAATTTATTACTTACAAATACTTAAATACTAATTTTTCTATTACCCACATCAATTTAAAGATTCATTATAAATGCCTTTTTAGACATTTTCAAAAAAAATTACAGGGTTCAAAATCTTTTTATATTATCTATTTTCTAAATCTCTGTCTATATATGACGAATTGCCATCGTAATACAATGTAAACTAGGAAATATCTCCGGCTTAAGTAGTTTTATATTCGTCTTTGAGAATACGTGCTTGTCAAGTTAAATATTAAAGTTAATCTTTTTATCTGTTGACGCTAGAATTTGAACAAGTTTTCCTCGGGTATTGGTAAATACGTTTCGTATCGAAAGTTTTCTCGCTTTGCTTCGTAAGTTATTCATAATGTATCGAATTATTCGGAAACTTTTAAAAGTACGTTTAACGATACAACAGTCTTATTTGCTAAACTCAGTCACAACTTTAAGTCTGTATCTCCCGTATTCGAAATTACGAGTTTGTTTTCTCATAAATTCCTTATTCATAGTTGTCAAACTTTTAAAGTAATTTGATTTTTTGAGGATTTTGTTAATTTTATATTACAAAACCACGAACAGTTTCCTAAGATATTCGGACAGCATTTTTTTATACAAATTGTCTCAAATTTAATTTTAGCAAAAATTGATGAAGAAAAGAAAATGTTGTTTATATCACTTCTTAATAATATATTTATAAACTTATTTTCAGTGGAACACAACACACGTACTTACACCTTAGGCATGATGCTGTACATACTTTGCTGTCTACTCTTTAAAGTCAGATAATTATACACAATTTGCCATATCGTAATAATGCGTCAGGTCACATATTTCAGTTTCAGTTCACTGAAATGTTCGTTTCAGCTAGTTTCAGCTAAAATCTCGTGTCTAGGCTCCATTCCATCAGGCGGCTATTGCGAGCGGCGTCAAAGTTTTTAATCATACCGTGCGACGCCAACGCGACGCCAGCGTCGTAACGCGGCGCTTTGACGTCGAATTGTTGGTGCGGAAACTAGCGTGTCTATTCATTTTCAATTCTAAACGAAATGATGCCTCGCTTTTACGTCATAGAAAAATATTCAAAAAAGAGTTTTTGTAATAGATAAAATCATAATTTGCGTTTTCATAAATCTGTACATATTAAGGGTAGGTTAACCACTTTTGACAATCCGTTGTATTAACGGCAGAATTCGAGGATGTAGACCTGACTTAGTAGGATGATGGGATCTGGCGATTTAAGCTAATTGCTTGACATGGAAGTATTCTAGGAATCTTTAAACTCAACACACGAAGCGGACATGGAATGATGAAGATGGTGATGATTATTTTAAAACTGTCACTAGATGACTAACATAATTTTTTTTTCGGGTATACAAATATATATTTTTTAATGCGTTCTTCATTTTTGTTAAAAATATTAGTATTTCAATTTATATTTATATTTCACAAAAGTTGTTTTTATATCGATTCACGCATTTACATAAGGAGGTTCTTTCTCCTTGTAAGGGTTACCCCCTTGCACAGAGTGGGTGTAAACTTTGCAACACTTGTACCTCAATCATCAAAATCATATATATTTTTAGTACAACGGTATTCGCGTTTGGTAATAAGTAAAGGCTAAGACGCTGGACTCACGATACGGAGATTCCGGGCTCGATTCCCGCTGAAAACACACAAAAAAAATAAAAGTTATTTTTCTCAAGCCTGGGTGTTTGTGATGTTATTCCCCTCTGTAATTGGGCCTCCTGTGGCCCGTTAAGGTGGTTAAAAAAAAAAAATAATGAAAAGTTTTCTAAAAATAAAATAACGTAAATTTTTATGAAAATATCAAACTTTCTAACTTATTAAATTTATTTTTTAATATGGGTCTTTTAAAAACATACGTATTTTTCTGAATTTTTAAAACAAATTTCATTTGGTACGTGGTATATTGGCCATCTCATTAAGAGCATCTCCACCACGTGACTCGCGGCCGCTTTCCCGTCCAAACGTATTCCTCAATTTTCTCCCTGGAATTTAACATTAGAGCATGGTTTTTTCACACATTTTATATATCGACCAGGCGTGTCTGTATCGTCTTATTTTTTACTCATTTATTTCATCCTTTAACAAATAAAATATTTAAAAAATAAGACGATGCAAACACGTATCTGGTCGATATCTAAAATGTGTGAAAGATCATTGGAGTCTACCCAGTAAATTATGCCGCAAAGGCCATTTATCTTCAATAAATAATTGTTTATTACTTTATTTCTGAACAATTAACTTAATTAAAAATAAATTATTTCCCAGCGTCTCGGGTCGTTGAGTTTTCTACGCAAACACTAATATTTAGCAAGATCAACTGAGGCGCTAAGGACCAGAGGAACTTAAGCGACATTTTCACAGATCTTAGCATAATAACTTTCTAGTATTTATGAATTTTGTAATTTATATCAATTGATAGCGACTGTGGTTTATTTTTTTGCTTTTTGGTGAACATAATAAAAAAAATGTAAGATCAGGATAAAGACGAGAGCCAGGCATATTTCTCTATAAATAAATGTCACTTGAGTTTTTATATTGCGTAATTACAAAAAAATATTTTTTACTTTTCAGAATGAATATTGGCAAACCTGAGTGTTTTAAAAAATCATTTTTGCACATTATAATAATGTGGGTATACTAATAGCAACACGTTTCCGCTAGTGTTACGCGATGTAACATAATCGTTCTCAATGAACACATAAATCTTGATGGATAATGAAAATATAAAACTTTCTTAATAATATGCATGAACTTGAAATGAATTAATAATCTTATGTTAAAATAAAAAAACGATTTTTTGGTTCTACGTGATTTTATTATCAAGTTAGTGACAATTGTTTCGCCTTGTAAGGGCATTATCAGTTTGATAATGCCCTTACAAGGCGAAAATCACGTAGAAACCCAAAAAAATCGTTCATGGATATCATGGAGTTAACAAAATAAATGCCATATCAATCAATGAATTAATAATATCTTTTTCATACCGACGCCTCCTACGTATAATAATCGTAACCCACAAATTGCGATTTACAGGAGGAGCATTTGAAAATATTTTCGTTCATATGCATTGGTTGTAGATACGACAAAATACGCCCCAAAAAAGCCCTTATATTAACAAAATTAACTTTTTGTTTGGTAGAATTAAAGATATAGTTTAATATAGACGATTTGTGGGTTACGATATTATACGTAGGAGGCGTCGGCGTCGATACGCAAACGCCTAGACATCCACATTACCTTCCAAATGACTTCGCCTGTGTGATATAAATCATAATAATGCATTAAAATACAACGTTTTTCACTTTTTTCCTCCTTACGTCATGATACCACGTAGGTTTCTTATAAAGTCGTTTAATTAAGTGAGACATAGTGTTATGGACGTTGTTACAAATGACTCTTAAATTTAGACAATTTGTTCGTCTGGAAAACTCCAGTCCAGGGGAAAACGTGTTTAAGAGCCTCATTTAAATACTAGGCGGACCATACATCCCCTGAAATAACGTCGAACCTTCGTATCATAACATACTAAAGCCTTCCCAGAATATTATTAGTTGTTATTATAGATACCACATTTTGTTATTAAATAAAAAGCCGCCCTAAAATTTTTTTTTTTTTAATTATTGACATACCAACGGAGACCTGTGGAAACGAATGTTGATTATCTTGGACTTCAGCCAGCCAATGACCGGTCATAAGTTCTGTCAACGCCTAGATTATCCACATACGTTTCCAGAGTTTTTCTGTCTCTCTTGGGATATCAATAATATTTGATATTAGCCCAGCATGGGTATAATCCAGTTATGTGTCTACAAATATTTGTACACATTTAAAATGTTGTTGATTTTTTTTGTGTTAATAAATCTTACAACATGTTTTGTCTTGTAATTAGTATAGATCTTATCATTTGACCAATAATTAAAAAACAAAAAAAAACGTTTTGTAATATTTACTCGTTTTCTTAATATATATTTAACTTCCAACTTTTATCTATCCGGGTTTTATAAGTGTTTAATTCATTTATATTTCATTTACTATTTAAAAATACGCTTCCATATTTAGATACCTAATTAATAAATAACCCGTAATGTAAAATTGTACCTGATTTATTTTAATTTAAAATTAAAATCCATTCTGAAAACGGATTTTTTAAAAAAGAAAAAGAAAATTAATGCATCCATTCCGAGGCGATATAAATTCAGGTTTTGTGCAATGATCTCATGTAGGTATAACATTTCTTAGTACTATTTTACGTTGGAAAGTTTTTCGTTTCAAATCGTTCAATTAACGGGAATACTTAAAATCTTTGTGTGTATTTTTGTATAAAATTACCGATTTTTACTTCAAAGGCACAGAAAAACTTTGTGTTCGGAGCATTCCTTTATTATCTTTGCTATTCCAAAAAAATATTCTGGGGATATGAGATATAAAAATATTTACCTGCGAGCAATAAGATCGGAAAGTTAATGACCGAGGCACGTGTTTGAAGCTTTGGAAGCTATATAATGTACGTATTGTATAAGTAGAAAGCTTTATGTTAGAACGAAATTTTATCATGTTTTCTTTTTTGAGGTACAAAATTATCAAATGATATTTTTGCGCTTAAAAAAAATTGTAAATTAACATCGTTATACAATGAGTATTTTTTTAATGACAGCGATATATTTCAGTGTTTCTCCAACGCACAGTGTTTTCTTGTTGCGAGTGCCACCTTGAGAGTACATTTATTATGGCAGTTGGTACTCCTCTAAGTTTGAGTTTTTCCCAAAGTTTATCATGTGACACTCTGTCAAAAGCTTTGCTCAAGTCAAGGAAGCAGGTATAGACAGAAGTGTTTCTCACTCGGTAGAATTGGATCGTCTGTTTCGCGGCATAGATGGCCATTCCTGTCGATAGTTTAGGCTTAAAACCGAATTGGTTGTCCCTTGTTTCTAGTTTATTAGAGATTTTAACAAGAAGCACCTTCTCAAAAAAGTCTGGAAATTACTGTGGCCAAAGAGATTGGTCGATAGTTACTGGAAGATGATATATCCGGTTTTCCTGTTTTGAGTATCGGGGTTATAATAGTTTTAGTCATTTTAGTCGGGAGATATCCGTGCAGCAAAATATAATTAAATAATTTTGCTAACAGGTAAGGTAGGCTATTTCCAGCATTTCTTAAATGTTCTATGCTCAGACAGTCATGTCCCGGAGATTTACCTGTTTTCATATTTTTTAGACAGTCTAAAATGTCTTTTGCGCTTATTTCTACGCCAGGCTCATCTTTGTCATGTTTCATGTGTGGGTGAAAAATAGGGATGTCTGATCCGGAAACTTCAGCAAAAGTATTTCTGAATTGGTTTGCAATTTCGTCCGCTTTAAAACATCCATCAACTTGGTTAGCTGCTTTTTGTTTGGGTTTAAGAAGGTTATTGCTTTTTTTTCCAGAACGTAAAAAAATTTTTAGTTTCTAGGGAAGTGGCTATACTATCAAGTTTGATTTGATCGGCTGCCTGCTGACATTGTTTGAGCGCTTTTTTAAATTCCTTTCGTTTGATGATTCTATCTTCCAATATCGGGCCATATCTCGGTCTTCCGTGCTGTATCCAAGTTTTGAGTGCTATCCTGGATATTTCGTAATATTCACTAACTAAGGTAGTCCATCCTGGGATACTCCTGTATTGGCGAGATTGAGTTAGGACATAAGGAGAGAAAGCAGAGTTATGTATGGAAGTGAAGCGTGGTGTTGAAAAAGAAGGATGAAAGTAGACTGAATGCTGTCGAAATGCGATCTCTCAGGCGAATGTGTGGTAAGACTATGTATGATAGGTGTACAAATGTCGAAATTAGAGCCGAGTGCAAGAGACAAGCATTATTGACAAAATTAAGAAAGGGCTTTTACGATGGTTTGGCCATGTGGAGCGAATGAGTGATGAAAGAACGGCTAAAATAAGTTTAAATGCAAGTGTGCCTGGATGTAGAAGCCGCGGAAGGCCGAGAAAGACATGGCATGACCAAGTACGTCAAATACTTGAAAGTGGACATGTGAAAAGTCGGAATAACCGGGGTATGTGCATGAGAAGATGTATGAATGTAGAGGAAGCAAAGGAAGTCTGTCAGGACAGAATGGTATGGCGTTCTATCCTCCGTTAGTTCCTTTATTTGGTCTACCCATCTTTCAATGTGCCATCCTATCTCTCGCTTTCGCTCAACACAGCCTACGGTTTCCAGCTTTTCCAGACCCTCATTATTTAAATATTTAGTTTTTGGGCATCGTTTAGAATCTTTTATTTAGGTTAAATTCCTGAAAAAACCCAACCCATGGTCTATTCACAATACACAATGCGTGTTAAGCAGTATTCTATCCATAATCACATTTCGAAGGCACTGTTAATAAATATGTAGGTACATATTCACAGTAAAAAAATGGATCTTAGTTTTTGTATCAATTTCTAGATTCTCATTATTTTCTCTGGACCCTTGCCATAATTTTAACTAACTAACCATCAAGCCATTTCCCCCGTAGGGGTGTAGGCAGAGAGGATAAAACGCCATTCCACTCTGTCCTGACAGACTTTCTTTGCTTCCTCTACATTCATACATCTTCTCATGCACATATGCCGGTTATTCCGACTTTTCACATGTCCACTTTCAAGTACTTGACGTACTTGGTGATGCCATGTCTTTCTCGGCCTTCCGCGGCTTCTACATCTAGGCAAACTTGCATTTAAACTTCTTTTAGCCGTTCTTTCGTCACTAATTCGCTCCGCATGACCAAACCATCGTAAAAGCCCTTTCTTAATTTTGTCGATAATGCTTATCTCAGTCTTGCACTCTGCTCTAATTTCGACATTTGTACACCTATCATACATAGTCTTACCACAGAGATCGCATTTCAACAGCATTTAGTCTACTTTCATCCTTCTTTTTCCAACACCACGCTTCACTACCATACATAAGGGGTAAACAGAACTTCGTTGTGTACTGCCAATTTTACTTCTTTCGATAAGTTCTTATTTACCACTGTCGATTTCAAGGCACCATTAACCTTATCCTCATTTCCGTCTCTGCCATAATTTAATAAATATATTCTCATTATATTCTCCAGCTTAATTATTGTAATGTAGAAATGAAACGACTTTTTTTAACAAGCAAATGAATTTATTTTTTTTTCATTGGAATTTTGGAAGATCATCATGATTACTAAATGTTCACTCAACGCACCTTCCTTTCGACCATTTTGGTACATTTAACGTGGCACCGTAATCTCCAACCTTGTCCTCTATTTCCGCTTTCCTTGCCTAGCAGAACACTATAAATTATTCTGTCGTATATCCTTGCACTAGCTGAAGACAGAGGAAACCCTTAACACTTTTCCACCCTAACTTTACGCCCTTTCTTAATGCCATCATTCGAACAAATACTTATATGAGATTGATAAAAAAAACCCTTTACTTTTATTTGTACTTTTAAATGTAAAATATTTAAAAATTTCATAAAGTTTCATTTGTCAATTATAACAAAAAAAATATGGAAGTGTGAGGTTTAATTTTTAAATATAGACCTGTTTTTTTTATTTTAAATTCGTCCCATAGATCTAATTCATTAAATTCTCCAGTCACTCGCATGCAGCGGCTTGCTTATCTTACAGTAACGAATTTTATATAGCTTGCCGCTGATGATCAAGTCCTGTGTCTTAGAAAGGTTAAAAATAAATTCTCGTAAGTGTAGATTCGGAAAATGGTTGGAATGGCTCATTGATTCCTTTAATTTTTAATGCTTCTTTTATTGTACCTTGCTATTGTTATTTTTTTGGTATTTATATAAGCTCTGTTATAAGGTTTACCTATAATTGAATCAATAAAGAGAAGCATTTCGTTGTGTGAAATCTGGAAGAATTTTGGGTTAACCTCGTCGTCCCCTTTTCTACAGATTTAATTTTTATTTTAGTAATTTCAAAACTACACAATAGGTTTTCGTTCCTAATATTTTTTAGTAAAAATGCACGTCCATATAAAATTTAAATACTTAATATCACAAAAATACATAAAAAATGTAATAGGTATTATGATCACTTGATTGCTTTTATTCCCAACTTGTTCTATATTTAAAGCTGTTTATTTTCTATCGCATGTAAATAAATAGTTCATTCCTCGTTTCATGGTGTTAGGCGCGCAGTTCGTGTCTGCCTCAACTGCCCTACCCCCGGGGAAATCTCTCGCGATTTTCACATTTTTCCTTCCCCGTATCATTATCCCCTCCCCCGCCGTCTCCCAACCCTCCGCCCCAAACCGAACCCTCGTTCGAGTGTCCGTTTCATTTTTCTGACAGCTAAGTTAAATGATCTAACCTTTAATTAAACTCCTTTACCTTCCGAACTAAATTAATGGTTTGACCCGGATTACAAAACTCTGAATTTAAAAATAGAACTTCGGCGGTTTTAAATTTAAATGAAGAAGTGTTGAACTTGTGTCAAAGAATCCTAAACCTACCTGGAAACAGGTCATCAATATATCTACTGTAGATATTTTTATTATATCCGCCTCATAGCATTGTGGTAGAGCATTTGGCTACCGTGCATGAGGTCGCGGATTCGATTCCCGTAAGGGTCAACATGGAATATATTTAACACATGAGATTTTCATATTAATATTTCACGATTGGTCATCTTGTCTTCATGTTTTAAAAAGTGATCAAGATACACTGAACTTTGTGTAAATAAAACTAAAGGAAAAGAGATAACAGCTAAACCGCATCATACATGGTTTCAATACATTTGAGTGAAATGCGAAAACCATAAAATGTATTTGCTTTACCTGTACTGCAACATGTTTGACAGTACTGCTGAGAAATGAGGCCCATGGGAAGTGTTCTGAGCTCGTATTTTGTACGAGAACATGCTGATTTATTCCGGATTTAATGCGGAAAATCAATTTGTTTTTCGGTAAAAAAAAAAGTAATCTGTTACACGTTTATCTCTTTATCTGCGATAAATCTTAAGCAAAAAAAATGGTGTTATCCCATAAATACCTCATTTCACTATCGACACCTCAACAACGAAACTGTGGCAATTAAACTACTGTATATGTATAATTAAATACAATTATTTTATAAACAATTTGAGTGTGTCCAAATACTTGTAGCCAAAAACTGAATTTCACCCATTACGGGCTAATAATTACAATTTGATATTCAACAGAGACGAGAAGTTTGGAAGGGTGATATCTAGGCGTCTACTGGTTACTGACCGTCATTGGCTGGTTAAGTGCCCACTTGATGTAATAAAAAGTCCCCATTTCACACTGATATCCATATCTGCCAATTATTAGAACCTGTATATATACAGTGAAAAGGCGCGACGCTTCACATGTGTCAACTCTCGGTTTGACATTGAGAAAATTGCTAAGCATTTTAGCAGAACCTTTATGATTGCAAGTGAGATTCTTACCGAATTATTTCACCTACTAGGAAACGCCTGAAAATAATTATAAGCATAACAAATTAAAGAGTCATCATATAATTCTACCCCATGATTAAGGGATTCAAATAAACTGCATTTTGAGTAGGTACCGTTAAGTATCGTCAAGAGGATAGTGTGCTGTAAAAACAAACGAATTTTAAAAGATAGGATTTTTCAAATTAAAAATCTGGAGCTATTTAAAAATTTTTTGAATGTCTATCTTATTTATGTGGAACGAATGAATGATGAAAGAACGGCTTAAAGGATTTACGATGCAGGTGTTCTGGTTGTAGAAGTCGCGAATAGCCGAGAAAGACATGGTATGATCAAGTACAACAAATACTTTAAAGTGGCTATGTGAAAAGTCGGAATAATCGACGTGCGTGCATGAGAAGATGTATGAATGTGGAGGAAGTAAAGGAAGTGTGCCAGGACAGAGTGGTGCGGCGTACTATCCTCTCTGCCCAACCCTTCGGAGAAATGGCATGATGGTTAGTTAGTTAGTTTTTTTTTTCATTTTTTTTTCCAAAGTAAAGCGAAATAGATGAAAACATCCGCAGCTGTTTTCAAAATAATTTATCTTGAAAATAAACCTCACATACCTTTCTTAATATTTTACGTTTCTCTTTCAGCTATAATTATTTCCTCGGTTACTTTCAGTGTCCTTTCCAAGAAACAAAAATCTTTTGTATAAAGAGAAGCCTAACGAGCATTTTGTTTAAGGATTTCCATTCCTTTATTATTTTACTTGGCATACTATGTAACTTTTCTCCAACGACTCCTGTCATTTAAGTAGAGCTTTGTGCTTAAGCTTTTTGATAATTTAACCTTATTAGGTCCTTAAACTTTACAATTTCAAAAGAAGATTGAAGTTCTGATCAAGTAGTACACACATTTATTAAGAAAAGAAGAAATCTATTAATTTACAATATTGCCTAATAATGTGAAGTTAGTAAAAATATTAATATGTTTCCACTTCATGTACTTAAATATTACGACACCTTTATCATCATGTACGAGTATATCAGTTTTGTTAAAAACAATTATTATTACGTACAGAAATGAGTGGAATTAAAACAAAGGCAAGTCCAAATATACACTTATAAATTATTTTGGGGTTAGTTATTTGTAATTAAATAATTTTTATAATTGATTAAAAACATGGTGTAATTAGTTCGAAAATACATTACCCATCAAAAGCTCAAAGCAATTGGCCACAATATAAATGTTACTGCTATATATTTTGAAGATTGTGGTTTTAATATTATGGTTGATAACAAGAAGACGCGCTCAAAACAGTATTCGATCTAAGGATTGTATTATTTAAGAAAAGATATCGGAAAATGTAGATTATGAAAAAAAAATTTTTTCACACATTTTACGAAATCATTGTGCCACGATTCTGATTTAGTAGCGATTTCTAACATAAATATTTTCAAATAGATTTTATCTGTATTATTCAATCTCAGTATTTTCTTTTTAGCGTCTTATTATCCCGTGAATTTCATTTCCTACCTCTGTCTGTACTGTTATAAATATATTAAAAAGACTTTAATTTTTACGCAAATCAGATGAAATTTGACATTCAAGATTTCCCGTCAGATTAAACGTCTTTATTCACCGCCCGTCTCTCAAAACAGATAAAAACTGGCTAGAGTTCTGTAAAAGAAATTGTGTCTGGTTGGTTGTTTTTTTAAAAAGTTTTTTCCTTGTTTTACGAGCGACGTAGTCAAACGTTTCTCGCTGTAAAATTTTCAATGGAATTCCACAGAAAGCAATATATTTCTAGAGGACGTTTTTTCTATGTTTTGTTGTCTTTGCTTTCATGGTTGTCCTTTCCCGATGAATTGTTAAAGGATTCTCTCAAACGGTCCACTTAATTTGATTAATTTTCTGTACTGTAAAAAATATGATTGGTTTTTTATTGATTACATTCCCAACATATTGGCTGAGTAGCGTTATTTTTGGTGAAAGGGCTCATTCTTCAAGAATAAATATTTGTTAAGTGCGGTGAATTATGATTATTCGTTACATGAATGCAAGATGATCAGTCTTACGCCTAAGTGCTCGATATTAAGGATGATCACAGCAAAAACAAATTGAATAAATGTTGTAAAACATTTTGGTTGAAGCACACACACACTTCTACTACTACTATTTTCCTTTATCCGCATCCAATGGTTCATAGGAAACATTAATTTTAATTACATTTCCAAAATGATAAAAACATACTTTAAAAACACTACCTGCAAAAATATATCAAGGGTTTATTGCGTACCAGTTTAAGGTTTGATATAATGGATATTATCACTTTTTGGCACTAATATATTCTCGTTTTAATTTTTTTTTGTTTTTTCACGACATTCTAAATTCCATTTCAGTTTTTATATTCTTTCAAAACATATCTTACTCTCGCAACTTATTACAATATTCCTTCTCAGGCTGTGCGACAAATATACTTATATTTGAGATCTGCAGCATTGTGAATAAATTACAGAGTCGCCTGCGGCCGGGTGAAATATTCCTCAAGTCGTTCTACTTACATTCTGGAGTTTGCAAATGTATAAAAAGGAAGAAAAGTATGATCCAATGTTTCGCACCCTCAGGACGAAAACGACCCTAATTCAAAAAAAGTTTGTATTGATATATTATCATCATAAAAGACTGAAAAAAGAACATTATACATAATTTAGTATTTATTTTATATTTTATTTTAACATAATAAGGTACATAATTTCCTACAAAAAATAAGAAGAAATTTATTTATTTATTTGCTTCTACTGATAATTTCCGAAAAATTGGTATTTTTGAATTAGGTGTTTTTTCATCCTGAAGGTGCGATTTAATCGCGAAAAACGTTGACTCATTTGAATTTTAATTGAGTTTTTGATAAAGGGCTTTGATGTAGGTATAAATATTCAGCCTGTATCAATTTTTCATTTTATTAAAAATATTATGCGTAGGTATGTCTAAAACCAAAGAAAAATTAGAATTTATCTTCTAAGGATTGTTTCTAAGAAAGTGAGCCCACAGTGTGTGGTGTGTACATACACAAATATATTTAAATACTACTTTATATTACAAATTCAAAATAAAGATGACGAGAGATCACATTGTGGTAGAGTGGTTAATTGATTGATTGATTTATTGATGATTGATTGATTTATTTATTGATTTATTGATTGATTATTTATTTATTTATTTATTACATTTCACATTTAATATAATAACAAAATTACATTTCACATTTTAATATAATAACAAAAACGATGGCGACTCAATCAGTCGTGAACAATTGACCAATAGTTGACTTTTCAACTTTTAGCTTTTAACTTAAAAAAAAATGAATGCCATGAGCACGGAACATGGTGGCTAATCGCTTAGCTTAGAGGCAGTTTATGGAATCTATAATATGCATATGGACGGTGGAAAGGAAAAGTTACAAACCGACATAAAATGTGCAAAGGAAAATTATACCAAGTGACATATTTAATATTATGTCGCTAGGTATAATTTTCCTTTGCGCACATTATGTCGCTTAGTAACCTTTTCTTTTCAACCGTCGAATGCATATATATTGTATGTTCATTTCCGCTTCCAACTTGGAGCATATAAATTATTTATTGTACATTAAAAATTGAAACGCAAATAAAATTTTAACTTTTAATTTAATTAATTTATAAAATTTTCTGCTACCTTTGAAATTACGTTTTAGATTTTTAAAGTTTTTTAAGACGTTACATGATCAAGTAGTATAGCTTGAAAGTAGTCATGTAAAATATCAGAATAATCATAAGAAAATGTATGAATGTGGAGGAAGCAAGAGAAGTATGTCTGAACAGAGTGATGTGGCGTTCTATCCGCTCTCGCCCCTTCGTGATGATTAGTTAGTTAAAATTTTTTAAAACTTCAAACATATATTTATTGTTTTCGCCCCCAATTAAAGTTTGACACTCTGCGGCAGACAAATGACGAATGAAGCTTCTGAAGTTGGTGAAAGTTTATAGTTCATTCGATCGATATTTCCATTCTCGATTAATTTTAGTCTGACACCTTCCAATTAACGGTTTCAGTCACTACTGATCATGATTTCGCTATCAAGTTCCCTAACTAACAAACTAGTCGCTAACTAATCTTAATTGGCAAACTCACCATCAATACTCGTGTACACGTCCTTACATTGTAAAATCTCTACCAGTGAACTAACTACATATGAATGTGAATACAATGTAATGAAATGTTTGATCTAGTTTCGGAATTGGGATTTTAATATTGATTCGTTTTACGTATTAAAATTATGTCTCGACTATTTCATCTGGTGAATGTGAGCGTACAAATGATAATTCTTTATGTTTCATACATGTTAATGAAACTAAGTAATAAACTAATACGTTTTGGAAATATAAGTTAGCATTTAAATGGTTTTTGAACCACAAACTTTTCCTCTTATTTACGTACTTATGATGGACATTTTTTGTTTATAAAATGAACCTATATGCATGAAAAAATTTTCAACAGCGAAAAAAAAAACTGTGACGTTAATGTATTTTTAGATCTGATTTGTTTAAAAAATAAATGGTAAACCCATTAGTATTTGGCCTGAATCGTATTTAAACTAACAATTTATGCGTTCAGAGTGATACAGTTATAATAATAATCATGATTGATCAGATGTCGCTTCAAAGCTTCCAATTTTCAAAAGGATATCCTTTAGGGAAAACCGTTCGAGGCACATTTGAAAAAATCAGAAATAAATCTTTAAAAAGCTACTATCACGAATCGTGAGGTTTCTGACTTCTCTAAAGTAAAAACAATAAAACTTAATTTAGTGGTTTTTGTGAGTACTTTTGATTGCCTCAAAATTTGGACAACATAAACATAATTTTGAATGTGTGGCTACAATAAAATATTATTACTTATATTAGTATTTTAACAGAAACATCCCTGGAAGAAAATGTGGATATCAGTTGCTCGATCACAGATCAGTACCGATTCGGTAATAAGCGACGTGATAACGATTTCTTACCCATGGATGTTTAACGTTTTTGCGATCACAATGGAACACGCGTTAAAAGTTATCGATCGGGATTATTAAACGAGCGCATACTAGTCGCGAGCCCATTTCCCGAGATATATCTTATTCGCACAAATCTTCATTCAATCTTTATTATAATTTAGCCGGTTTTCGGCAAGCCAATATTGAGAAAAGCAGTCGAAATAATAAAAAATCCGACAAGCGCGATGATTTGACGTTTGACATAAGGCCGCGATATAAAGCGGAGTTCGGCTCCGCTCGGCTCAGATCGTCAATGCTCGCGTATTAAACGTTATGTCATTGGGATCGCTCAAATCGTTAGCGTTAGCACGTGAATAGCACGCTTTTAACTACGTCGATAGTTATCTGTGCTTGAGCTACTGGGCATTATAAATGTGGATACAGGGTCATTTTGGTTCAGTTGCTACTCGATGCACGAAGTCCTCCACTTGGCTTTGTATCTGATTGAATATTTATCAACTTTTGGAAATAGAAATCATCCTCAAAAGGATGAATCGACAAAAAAAATCTTACATCTTTTATAGTGAACATAATTATGTCTTGCACCGATAAAAATTCTAAAAGATGCCGTCAGAATACTGTTTAAATACGAGATGTTAAGAAAAACTCGATGTTTATTATCAAAAAATTGTGAATTTTGTAGCTCATCGTTTTTCTACCGAGTCCTCTAAATTAATGTGCAAATGTCCATTTGGGTGTCTATTCAGATTCGTTCGAGCGACACGGTGCATAAATTCTGCGGAATAAATCGGAATTGGTTTTAGTTGTCACTGGACTCAAACTTCACTCGGTTTGGTACTCTTGCTTTTTTATTAGCATTTCTGGATAAGCCACAAACAGTATTTTCACATTAATAATATTTCTGGATAAGCCACAAACAGTATTTTCACATTAATAATATTTCTGGATACGCCACAAATAGTATTTTCACATTATAAATATTTCTGGATAAGCCACAAACAGTATTTTCACATTGTTAATATATCTGTATAAGTCACAAAGTGGCAATTATTCAATAACATAACTTTATTTTCAAAATTAACAAAAGTATTAATTTTTAAATAATAAATTACAGGAAAAACAATACATAATGTCAGCAATAACAACCGAAAATACGTGTAAAAAGTAAGTTTTTTTAACGGCATTATATTGATTTAATATTCCGTTTTTTACAAAGCCCAGACACGATGAATACGCTTTGATAATATTAAGTTTTCTTCGCATAGTTTTCAAGCTTCTTTCATTAAATAAATTTCGCACCAGTATTTTAAAAAATCAAAGCTTATTTGAGATAAATCTTAAGATTGAAAAACGAAGAATAGTTTATTCATAGTTTTTCAACTATGGAACGAATGTTATGATATGGAAATTTTAAGATAACCAAAATATATATACGATTCTGTGAATCTGTGAATCTTGTCTTGCATACAAATTCCAACGTCTCACTCGAAATGTGTAGGATTCTGTAGATGCTCGATTTAAAGGAATAAATAATATCTTGTACGTGTTTTCTTCATACATTTACATTCAAAACTTATGTAAACATAGTAGGCCTTCAAGTTTTAGAGGATAATACGTTAAGACGTTTAATGACCATATAAGTGTTCGTTTTTCAATTAAAAACAACATTATAACATTAAACTTATAGATTTATGTTTCTTTCCATGCGCTGAGTGCCAGTCTAAGGTAAGTACTTGATAAAATGAAATGTTTCATAAAATTAAATTTTGTGAGTGAACTACATAATATTTATGTTCATTAGCTTTTATTTCCATTTCTCAGCTTCCAACCATAAACCATAACTTGGTTAAAAAACATCAACAAAAAAAACAATTCAAAATAAAATGAAAACAAAACTACGTTTCAACTTAATGAAATTTTAATGTTTTTCTTATGATAAGTTACAGTATTTTTTATGTGAATTTCTTATTAGGCCAAACATTCTTATCCTTCAAAAATGCACATTTCACCCCTTTTTATTTAAGGGGGTTGGAACGCCTCTCTATTCTGCCACAATAGCTCCATAAAAGTTCAAAGTGAAGTACTCGGAACTTAGTGAAAATCCCCTTGGTATTATCACCCCTCCAAACTATCAAAGTTCAAGTGACCTCCCCCTTTTTTCACCGCGTCCACGAAAAACTTGCCACCCTTGCAAACAGGAGATGAGACGGATTAGGGAGATAAAACGAATAGTTTGTTGCACTTTGTGGTGAGGTGCATTCCTGTAGTTAGATTGTCGCAAAACATTCTTCTGCAGGAGCGTATTTTTTTTGTAAGGGGCGTGAAAAGTTTTGCAGTCATTTTTGTTCCTAGTTTTTTAAATATCACGATACAACTGTCTGGAGTAAACTGAGAGTATTTGTATGCGCATGCGTAGAGTTTCCTTAAATATAATGTTTGTTGCAAACGCCGACACATGCTACGCTTTTTGCGTAAAAAAATACTAGGAAGTTTTGTCTAAACGAAGAGATTTAAAAATAATGTTCCTTATGAAGATTGGATATTAAAAATTAATTCCAATTATTTTTTAAATTTACGTTTTGGTTTCTTTTGACTTAAAATATCAATCAATAACAATAAGTCAAAGTTAATAAGGAAAAAAAACATTTTCTATGTTTGTGTTTCTTTTTATGTAACTCTTTTTCAGTAGATATTTCAATATAGGGTATTTCAGAGTAGACACACGAATGAGGCGTTATGATAAATGATCATGGCCTAAATATAGGGCTTTATTATTTAGCTACCCCCCTATTCGGTGTTATTAATGAGATAAATATTTCCTATTTCTAACGTTTTGAGGTTCGGCGAGATTCGCCTCTGAGTAATTCAGCTACCTTCCCGGAAGAGACGCTAAAACCAGCGCCGTTCAGCGAGCGCCGTTGCCGGGCGCCGCGATGCTTTAACGGAACTAACGCCGGCGCGAGTAAAGGGGACGGGCGGCACCCTTCAGTAGCGGCCGGTAACGGCGTTTAGCGGACGTGCGTCACGCCGTTATAACAAATACTAGACGTCAAACCTCTGACACAAAATTAAAACTCATTCCAACCTCCAATAATAATATTAACCCATCCGTATTCGCGGTGTTTGTCCGCTGAAGAGTTGTGGAAAAATGTGCCCTTCGGAATCATATCAAATTTGCCTGTAAATGTGTATTTTAAATTAGGACTTGTTGTACTTTTCGTTTGTCTAAGACATACTGTTAATGCGATGCATATTTAGTGTAAGTGTGTGATTTATCGATTCAAGAAAGTTATATACACTGTACGTATTATTACAGAAGTGTAAACGACATCAAATCCGATGTAAATATTCCAGGAAAATTCTTAATTTTTTTGGATTATTTATCTTATCAGAAAAAACTTTTAGGTTATAAAATAAATAATCTGCTATTTATATTTTCTTTAAGTTTAAAAATTACAAAATCACTACGCAGTTTAAATATATGAATTATGTTTGTAAGTGTAACTTGTTGAATTAGGCTCAATGTAAATAAATATTCGTTCTTCAATAGCAAAATTCGGAGCTACCAACGTTACCATGTGATTGTTTTCAAGGGTGATTTGGAGATAAATTTTAAGTGATTTTTTTATAAAATATAATTTTCCTTTCCAGTGGATGTAATATACTTTTGAATAAAGAATAAATTTTAAATTAATGCATATCATTGAAGACTGAACGGTGTTTTTCAGTAAAAATAATTTGTAACCCGAATCTTAAAGTGACTGTGAAGTTTTAATTGAAGTATCAATAGTTTTAATATTGACTTATTGTGCATAAAATGTATCTTAGAAAAAAATATTAAAGTTTTGTGAAATTCATCATCGAACTAGCAGTAGTATCAAGTATTCCGCTAGCTTACTATAACCGATATAGTTAATCACATTTTTTACAAGTGTATATCGTATTTAATAATCAACATACTTAAATAGTGAAACGAACGAACGAGAAAAAGATTTTGTTTCACTGTTTCTATCTCAAGTGATTAAATTGAAGAATAACTTGAAACACTCAAGTAACTCGCAGACAACAAACAATCTCAAGAAATAAGATTGAATTCGTAATTGTATCCAGCTTTACAAACACATTAATGTATCGATAAAAACATTTATCACTGTCTGATATTGGATATTAGATTAGTTAGTAAAAAATATAATTCTGTGTCGCTACTCAAGTTAAAAATAATTTTTAAAGCTGTAAGTTAAAAGTATATAAATATGGCTCAAGCACCTCAGTCTGGCTTTGTGCCTAATAAAGTTCAGGAATTCAACAGGAGAGCTTCTCAGGAGTTGACTGGACCTCCTCTAGTAGGAAACGGATCGCCGAGGAGAACCACACCCCTCCTCCTCCGAACCAACTATCAAATATACAACAGCAACATAATCAAAACCAGCAACCAAACCATCACCAAAATCTAAACCAGCAACCAAACCATCACCAAAATCTAAACCAGCAACCAATTCAAGTAAAGCAACAGCATCCGATGCATTCGCAGCAACAGATGTCCCAAAATTCAAATGAAAGTTCGCCTCAGCGAAATTCTCAGCAGAATTCAAACGAGTCTAAGCAACTTACTTCGACCCATAAGTCCCAGAATAACCACGAATCGAATGCAAGACAACCTACGTCAAACAATGGATCTCCTCGTATGCACGACCACTATAACAGAAATTCATCTGCCGCTTTGGCAGCTCACGCTCTACAGCAGCATTATGGATCTCCAAGACCTACACATTTTGAAATGGGTCCTCGAGGAGTGGAGTATTCTCCTCACAGGAACAGCCACGGAGACCAGTACGCATCGCACAGAGAAATTCTAGGGAATTTCCACCTCAGCGATCTGCTTCAATTCATGGACATGAACTAACTTCTTCCCCAATAAAAGGGCAAGACTTCTATCACAGACAGGCGTACGCCCAACAGTTTCAACAGCCTACAATGGGAAGGATTCCATCTTCTCACCACGATGTTTACATGCGGCATGAGTACTATCCGCAGAATATGAGTCACACTGGATTTTCTCCTCCGCGAGCTTCGAGATTTTCCTCTCAGGAGTATCTGAACTCTCCACGTGGGCAAGAGGCGTATCCAGGAAGGATGTTGCAAGGGGAATATGGAGGAAGATCTCAGGAGTTTCGTCAAAGGCGTCGTTCTTCCCAAGATTTACACTCAATTGGACACGAACCACCGCCTTCGGGTACGTAAAAAATATAACATACTAAGTATTTTTTATTCTTTCCCTGTTAAAAATTCAAATACTTTTTTCTCTATTATCTTTAATTCTGTTGCAATAATCACCGTAAAAGTTTCGAAAATTCCTAATGACGTACACCTGTCGCGACATTATTATCCTAAGTGTTACTTTCGTTAAGAATAATGGTAATAATATACAAGGAAAGTGGTTTAGCAAACAGTGAGATTGTTCACCCACTCTACCTTCGTCCTAACTTCAATCCCAGAGAAACGAGTGATTTATTTAGGGAATAAAAAGAGGGCGTTTCTTTTTCAATAACGTAACGAAAGAAAAGTTCAAGTAATATCGCTCGTCAAGTAGGTACTGTTATTAGAGGACCTAACAATAACACACCGTACACAAATAAACCAAATTATTTTTCTATTATAAAGTATAAACTAATAAAAACAAACTTTTCTGATTTACTTTTTTGTTCATCATGACTGCCGTACGTAGGTACACGTAAGCAGTCTACCTATTTAATTTCCTCTGTTTGTAGCACTCACTTTGTAGTTTTCTATATTTATAAAATTAAACACACTTTTTTGTTTAAATAAAATAATTAGTTTATAAATAAGTAGTAGTAGTTTAAAACAAAAAAGTGTTTAGTTTCATATTTAGTTTCCAGTTATTAAAACGAAATCAGTACCTGGTTACGTCAAACCAACAAATAAATACATTTGCGAAAATCATGTGGGCGCTTTTTAATAGCGATTTTTCAAACATAACACTATTTATTGATATCCCAACAGAGACAGAGAAACTCTGGAAACGAATGTGGGTTAATCTAGGCGTTTACAGGGATTATGACATGTCATTGGCTGGGTTAAGTGGCCACTTGATGTAATACAACATTCCCCATTCCGCCCATCATCTGACAACCATATATGACAAATTTTTGAAACTACTATATATATTGAAATTTGTACAGAAAGCTTCCACATTTGAGTTTGTTTTTCGACAATTTTCAACATTTTTTCTCTCTCGTGACATCTGTTGAGAAGATTGTTAAGCATTTTTGGCATTCAATCTTTTATCGAGATATCAATAATATCTTATATCAGCCCAGCATGGGTATAATCCAGTAATTTGTCTACAAGTATTTGTATGCGTTCAAAATGTTGTTAATAACTCTATTGGTTTTTTAGCGTACATAATAAATTTATTGTTTTAACTACGGCGCGGCCGGCTAAAAAAAAAGTGAACTACTGGTCTCTTCAAATCCCCACAAGTTTGCTCATAGTTTAGTTCATCCCTTAAAGTGTATTGGACGAAGGAACTAAGTACCCCGTAAAGCCTTAACGGTTGATTAGCTCACATAGTGCAAAACATCCTACCTCATGAATGATGCGATTAGCTTAATAACACCACTGATAGAGTAAGTATGTATAACAACACTTGTAAATATACATTTAGTAGGAAAATGGTAGTAGTTAACTTATATATATAGAGAGATTATTGGTAAAATAGTAATATTGTGTAATTTTGTCGATATAAATTTTACAACCATGTTTATAAATGTCTATCAACTACATTGATATATATTTTTTTTATTCTGTATAGCTTTGTGTATTCGGTTAAATATTTTGGAAAATAAATTCTTATTATTGAATTATTACATGTTAGTTATCCTATTTTTACAATTAAATAACATTGTTTTACGAGCGTGATTGATTTAGAAGCGTATAACATTTTAATTGCAACTTTTTCTGAAACCACTGCTGATTTGGGATCAATAGATTTTAAGGAACGTACACTTTCATAGTGAAAAAAAACTTTTGCTTGTCCTTTACCCCTTCGTAGCAAAGAACAGCGGTTCTAGCAGAATATTTTCAAAATCAATCTCACCGGGGTTAAACACGAATAAATTCACAAATATATCAGAAATTAATATTTGTATGATTGGTCAGTTTCAAATAAGTAAACATGAATCAAGAATACGTGGAGCTAATGTGGAACTATGCAAATTATCTGGTACCTTTGGTCGGTTCGCCACGCCTTTATAACACCCTTAAGGAGTCAATCAGATTAATTGCTGCTGGCATCCAGGAATCCATCAGATGTCATAACGTTAGATCGTGTTATAAGGGGGGCTTTGAGCGCTGTTCAAACATTATGGCTAGACGTAAACGATTTTCTTTGAAAATGATAGATTTTAAAATGTATAAAACATATTTAACAAGTACATTTTATTATTTCGTTTTGTATATTCCTAACTAACTAACTAACCATCACGCCATTTCCCCGTAGGGGTAGGCAGAGAGGATAGAACGCCATACCACTCTGTCCTGACATACTGTCTTTGCTTCCTCTACATTCATACATCTTCTTATGCATATACGCTGATTATTCCGACTTTTCAAATGTCCACTTTCAAGTACTTGTCGTACTTGGTCATGCCATGTCTATTTCGGCCATCTTCGGCTTCTACATCCAGGCACACTTGCATTTAATTTTCTTTTAGCCGTTCTTTCATCACTTATTCGCTCCTCATGACCAAACCATCGTAAAAGCCCTTTCTTAATTTTGTCGATAATGTTTATCTCAGCCTTGCACTCTGCTCTTATTTCGACACTTGTACACCTATCATACAAAGTCTTACCACACATTCGCCTGAGAGATCGCATTTTAACAGCATTCAGTCTACTTTCATCCTTCTTTTTCCAACACCACGCTTCACTACCATACGCTTCATTACCATGAATAATTGGTATCTACTTTAAACGATTTTCAGTACTCAAAACCTGATTATGTTGAACGCATACCTACATTACTCTGGTATTTAAAAAAATTAAATCGGCAAAACATAAACTGTATTGGCAACTATTTTTATTTTTGCTTTTAGCGAAATTATTGTTTTCAGAATAAATCATTATCATGTAGGTATGTAGCTTCTTCACAAACGAACACAGTGTTGCATAATTCTTTTCACCTGAATAATATTTACTGAATGAATATTAATTGTATAAACGTAGATAATAGCACTTTGGGAATTGAATATTTTTGTGCCGCAGTTATTAGCTGCACGTATCCTGGTTTAAGGCTTTATTATTATGTTCGTACTGCCAGAATCCCAGTACTGTAATTCAATGTGAAATATGGGGAATTCAGTGTAGTGAATCTGCGTTTTGGGTTTTGGGGACATGTTGTTAACTCAATTTGGAACATTTTCGTTGTCATTTCCGACATTCTGGCTCGCTGTTGCATTCTAGATAAAATATGGGAATACGTGAAACCTTTACCGTGTGTTGTGTAATTCGTTTCGTATTTTATGCAACTCTGGAAGTTTCGTTTTAATAAAAAAAAAATAATCATAAATAATTCTAAATTTTATTCGCTTTGTGAGTGTTTATGTTAAGATCGAATTATTACATAGTATATTCGTACGTATTTTTAAGACAAGATTGACTTTGGTGCTGCATTTAGGGTAAAGTATGAGAATTCACCAATGTATGTAGTTTATTCTCTTATCTAAAATGTTCATCTCATACTATTCTAGCAAATTTTTTCCTATTCCATTTTTTTATTATACGTTGTATACATACGTGAGAGGTTGATATATTAATATAAGAGCTCCCGCAGACTATAGACTTTCTATCGGCCGATAGTTTAATCGGGCTTTTAATCCGTATGAAGATGTATGCAAGTGCGCATTCTACAACGATCCGGTATCGGTCGATTGCTAAGTTTAATAGGCTTCACGATTGCCTTTTTACTTTCCTTTCGGTAAACTATCGGCCGATTGTTTAATCATTATGGCGCTGTTCCACGCGCGCACAATTGCCGATCGTTTAATCGATGTGTATCCTCCTTCCCTATTGCTGGTTCAATCAACGAGTTCATTGGAAGCTGGTTATGCTCATTCGATAAAAGACGAAAAATATTTGGGGTAATCTAGTCATTTGGAATGCATCGTGTAAAATTTTCCATTCAATAATCTACAACTGCGGATGGGATGCATCTAATACTCTCGGTTTCTCTTCTTAATCCTTCTCCTTCGTTGTATAAAACCAATAATAACTTTTCTTGACAATATTGTGCCAACTTTCATTGTGACCGCTATCTTCATAAGCCGTTTATTAACTAGCAATCCATTCGAGAGCAGTCGGCCGATTGTTCTCTGATATGCGCACTCATCACCAACTCGACTGTTTTGTTGGTCCAGTGTGCGCGCTAGCAGCCCAACCCGACTAAACTGTCGGCCGATAGAAAGTCTGAAGTCTGCGGGAGCTCTTAGTGATAACATAAAAAATTGACATAGAAAGACTTTTACTAAGAATTGCTTGGTGTACCACAAGACAGATTCTTGTAAATACTTTTTTTAAAATATAATAAATCTTATAGTCATATTATATGTTTTTTCTTATCGTGTTCAATTGTATAAATTTTTTATACATATTTATGAATGAGCATAACATAATATACTATGGTAAATTAGTATATTAATTAACTCTAGTAGTTGCAATAATATTATATTGAAACGACCATAATGTCGGGTGATTCATCCCCCTACCTACACAAATCACATGCATTCTAGCAGCTGAAATTATTTTCAGGAAAGCAAATGCTCTTAGTTGATGAAACGACACATATTGTGGGCCTCCGTAGCGTAATGGCTAAGATACTGGACTCACGATACGGAGGTTCCAGGTTTGATTCCCGGTGAGAATACAAAAATTAAAAGTGTCATTCGTCATTCCGAACATGACCGAACCATCGTAAAAGATCTTACTTTTGTCGATAATGCTTATCTTGCTTATTTTAAAATCGGATTTTCGATAATCGTTAGTCTAGGTTCTATCGAACTTTTGTGATATAATAGATGAAACTAACACGCAAAAATCGATAAACAACTTGAATATTTTGATTATAATCGAACAATATTATGATTTTTACTTGTTTTTCCTTAATATCACATTGCATTCATGTTTTTTGGCCAGAATCCAATATTTGGGGTTTTAATGGATCGTTTAGTCTTAATTGTCCAAACCTTTTTAAAAAGGAATGTATAAAACATTATTTAACATCGGTTTACAAATTTTATAATCCGTTTAATCCTTTTGATCGAAAATTCTAGCAAAACTTAAAATTCCTCAATTTTTCAAGGCTCGTTTGAAATTTTGTAAAAATGAATTGTTATGAAAGCTTTTCAGTTTACTGACATCTTTAAAAATTTTCACGTAAGTAGATATAATACGATACACTACTTACTATATACTGTATACACTGAGACTTGTCAAGTCTTATACTTAAATGGAAAATTAGAATTTATTTTAGTTCGCAAGGAGATAACATAAAGTAATTATTGTACTTATTTGTATGTATATCAGTATGATAAATGTAACGACTTCAGGAGCTCAATCACAGATAACTATCGACGTAGTTATAAACGTGCTAACCACGTGCTAACGCTAACCATTTGACCGATCACAATGAACATACGTTCATACCACGTTCGCCGTGGCCGAGCATTGCCGAGCGTTGCCGAACACCATAGATGATAATAACTATCGCGGCCAAACGTCAAACGTCAAGTCAATGCGCGTGTCGGATGTTTTATTATGTCGACTGCTTTTCTCAATATTTGGCTTGCCGAACGCCGGCTAAATGCAATACGGCACTCGAGAAAGATTGAAAAAAGATATGTGCGAAGAAGATATATCTCGGGAAATGGCTCGCGATTTGATGCGCTCGTTTAATAATCCCGATCGATAACTTTTAACGCGTGTTCCATTGTGATCGCGAAAACGTTAAACATCCATGGTAAGAAATCGTTATCACGTCGCTTATTACCGCGTCGATAGTGATCTGTGATCGAGCAACAGGAATCTGAATTTAGATTACATATTATAATGAAATTTCCTGTTTCTTGAATTTATTTGATGAAGTATAATATACTTTAAATATCATAATATATATTTCACTATCACATATGTCAATGTTTTTCTCTTTACTCTTTTAAGTTATGGTTATTTTCTTAACCATTTTTTTTTTTTTTTTTTTTATTTCTTAAAAAAAAAATCTTATAAAACATACATGTATTATAATCCCAGGAGTTATAAAAACTCATTTTGGGACCGGTATTATTCACATTTTTAATTACATACTTATTGCATAATCAAAAAGACGAATAAGAAAGACGATTTAAATTTAACGCATTCAATCTTAATCCTAAACATCATATCTATCATTAAAAAACATATTTAAATACAGATCTTTAATTGTTTTAATTACTTGCTTTGATGAATACCTACAATGTATCCTTAAAGTATTTATTTATATTTATTGTAGCGCATTTGGCTACCGTGAAGTCGCGGGTTCTCCCGTAGGGGGTCAACATGAAATATTCATTTACTGTGATACTCTGGACTAGTACTGAAGCGTAAGACTGATCATCCTACCTTCATGTAATAAATGATCAAGAGTAGTGGCACTGGTGTGCCAATGCAGTGCCCTATGCACCAATGCGGATAAGGGAAAGTAGTACTATTCACGTAGTAAGGTTGAACCCGCGTTGAACTGAAATATTTACAATATATATATATAAACTAACTAACTAACCATCACGCCATTTTACCGTAGGGGTAGGCAGAGAGGATAGAACGCCATACCACTCTGTCCCGACAGACTTCCTTTGCTTCCTCTACATTCATACATCTTCTCATGCACATACGCCGGTTATTTCCGACTTTTCACATGACCACTTTCAAGTACTTGACGTAGGTACTTGGTCATGCCATGTCTTTCTCGGCTTCTACATCCAGGCACACTTGCATTTAAACTTCTTTTAGCCGTTCTTTCATCACTCATTCGCTCCACATGACCAAACCATCGTAAAAGCCGTTTCTTAATTTGGTCGGTAATTCTTATCTCAGCCTTGCACTCTGCTCTTATTTCGACATTTGTACACCTATCATACATAGTTTTACCACACATTCGCCTGAGAGATCGCATTTCGACAGCATTCAGTCTACTTTCATCCTTCTTTTTCCAACACCACGCTTCACTTCCATACATAAGGGTTGGTACCAGAACTCCTATATATATATATATATATATGTATATATATAAAATAAATATGAGTACATCAGACCCTTGAGTGAATTTAGACCAATAAAACTGCTCTTTTTTCTAATACTTAATCATATCAAAATGCGTAGTACTTTTAGTTGCGTAACTTTCTTACTGAAGTGCGATGTATTTTCCTACTAAGAAATATCTCAACAAACAGGCTTCTGGAATATTCCGTTCAGTAGCTATTAACTGTTGTCTTATTTAGGCAACCACCAACGTGCCTGATAAATGTTACAAGTCGGGCTGTTTTAGTTAGCTCAACTGCCAAAGTTTTGCAGCTTTATTTCGTGATATATTTGCGCTGAATGTTGGTTTAATTAACTATATGTTTCTACCTTTCGGTGTTACTACGATTAGGTACTGTACCTTTATAATTCGATAGTTTTAGCAAAATAAAAAATATAAAAACTGAGCAGAGAGTACACGGTACACGAAATGTAGTCATCTTGATAATGTAATAATTTACACGAAACAAGTCGACTTTTGTTGAGGTGTCCAGTAGCTCAATCACAAATGATTATCGACGTGCTAAGCATTTGACCGATCACAATGAACATACGTTCATATCACGGTCGCGTTGCCAAGCACCATAGATGAAAGGCATACTTTGACAAATGTTTCGTTTGATTGCTTTCTCAAATTGATTTAAAGCAAATACATGGCATGATAAATTGTGGACAAACAATTAAAACTCTATAAAACTAAACTATTTTACTTTACTTACAGTTTTGGCGTATTATTATTCGATAGTCATTATTCGATATGTATAATGTCGCGAAACGTAAATATTTTGAATTTTGACATTTAATATTTGGTGTTGCCAAGCATCAGGTTTAAATGTGGCAATATTAAAAAATATAATAATCCCGATCGATAACTTTTAACGGATGTTCCATTGTGATCGCGAAAACGTTAAACATCCATGGTGAGAAATCGTTATCACGTCGACAGTCATTTGTGATAGAGCTACAGGGGTCATAACTACTATGTTAACTCACCTATTGCTAGACTCTATCGCCTTGGTAACGAACATGGTGACATAGACATTAGACATATTTCGCTATCCATTGAGTATAGGTATTTAAGTCAAATATACTAAAGGCGATGGAGATAATAACTAATTTATAATTTTTTTTTGACACTTTATTATGTTTTATTTGAATTTATTGTTTCTGTGTAAACCTTGTTTATATATGCAAAGTAAAAGTTGGAAGCAAATAAAATAAAACAAAAAAATAATTTACTTAATAATATTTGGGCAATGGAAACGGACAGCCAAATCTGCAGCTTATAAGAGCCCCTCATCTACCCTAGACTGTTTCAAAGACTTTTCAGTCTTTTTTCAGTCTATCAGAACTCTACCGATTTTTCCAACGAGCTAAACTGCTGCAGCTAAGGAATTTTTCACTTTTGTGGCATGTACATTTCTCAATAAATATCTTAATTTTCCAATGACTTGATACATATTCGCTTTACCCAGCCGCTAAAAGGATATTAAATCTGCAAATACTTTAAAGGAAAAGAAAAGCAAGGGATAATGATACCAAGCTACACAATAATATCGTGTCACTTGGTATCATTTTCCTTTGCACGTGTTATGTCGCTTAGTAACTTTTTCCTTTCCCACCGTCGAAATGTATTATATCGGTATGTAAATGGTTGCTTTTTTCTTAGTTTATGTCTCTCTGTTGTGATTCCCGATCAATACGTACAAAGCTAAAAAATAAAGTGTTTAAAACAAAGATTTGCAAAGATAGTTTCGAAAATTTACCAATTACCGGTAACACGCGTCTCGGCTGCGGTATAGGTATGTTGGCGATCAGTGCTCTGGGTTGTTTACATAAATAAATACATAAATAAAAAAATTTTAAAAAATCCAAAAATAGAAAACTTTTGTGAATTTGACTATTTCGTAGTTCGTAACATGTTTCACATAAGTTCTTAATGTTTAACACAGATATGATAAAATTTGTGGACATAAAACAATAATGATAAATTTTAACTGTTCAGACTGCAAATGTATGAATAAATAAATAAAAAGTCGAATGAATCAAATGAATCTACTCTAAATCGCGAGATTAAGCGTTAATTTCAGAAAAAAATGTCTGGCTTATCAAATTCATGTTCAAATTCATGTTTTACTTTCGCTTTACGGATTATTTTTAACTTTTCATCAATGTTTTTTATAAATGTAACGTGAATCTGTCAACAATTTATTTGTTTTCTTTTGTATTTCTTCTTGCTTACATTTACTGTTTTCTTTCTTTAAATGCGTAAACCCAAGAATTCTAATAAAGAAGGCATTTCTATGCGAAGTTTTTCTTTGTTTGTGACTTTGTCTTTTAATTTTTTTTCTTTGTTTTCTTTTAACTTTTCTTCAGCCCCTTTAAATACAATTAGGCAATCTCGTTGTTTTTAACTAAACTAATTTTAGAAGTTCTCTCTTTCAGCAGCCTTTGTTAAAAGTTCTGACATTGTCCAGTGTTTAAGATAAAGCGATTAAATAGTATAACAAATTAACTTTTGAAATCTTAAAAAAAAATACTAAAATATATTTTTTAAATTAAACTATTACATGTCTTGAAGCGTAAGGGTAATGTGAACACATTTCGTAATTTTTTCAATTGTAAGTCAGTGTTTTTTAATTTTTAATTTGAATGAAAAATTATTTTGAACAAAAGCTTACAAACATAATAAAATAGAAGCAACTAATCCATGTAAATCGCCCTTGACTAAAATGGTGTTAAAAAAAACAAAATATTATTTTAACACACAACATAATTTCTTAAAATATTTTTTCAAGTTTTGTATTATAAATAAATAGTGTAAATGTAAATTATTTTATTTGAACTTTTAAATTTTCATATTTTATGTAAAGTAATTTCTGCGTTTTTTATACCTGTTTCAAGGTCTTCGAATTATTATTTTAATATTTCAAGCTTAATTTTGTGGATTTACGATAAATAATTGCGGCTTTCAAATTTGTTTTATTGAATAAAATAGAACTGAAAGGAAACCTTGTCAATCTTGTAACAATCCTTTGATATGAATTTTAATGGCGTTATTACATCTAAATTTCCTTTTTATTCGTTAACTACGAACGTTTTTAAAGAATTTATTACAAACCATCCAACCAACTGTAAATCTATGGGTTTAAGTACGGATTTTCACTTTAATTGTAAATTTTTCGTTTGAAAATTATACCTCTGAATTTAGAAACTATGAAATAATTACGATTTTCATAAAACTTGGTGTATTCTTGATAATACAACGATACAAACGATTTAATAATAATTGCTCTGTAAAGCAGTTTTTGTTTTAATGAAAAGCCAACGATCACTTTGTTATTAATATATTTATTAACATATAATTATAAATACATTAGCGCTGGGTTATAAAATGGCTGCCAAGTAATGGTTTACGAGGAAGTAATGTTTGCCGTAGAGACAGACCATCTTAGATCAGACCATAAGTTCTGACTAGAGTAGACACCACTTACTAATTGTGCCAAAAATCTATGCATTACGCCTGATTTTATTACTAATCGATTAAATTTGTCATATCAATTGATTGTTTTATTATTATATTTATTTAGTAGGTACTATGTAATTTTTACATAGACTTATTACATTACACTTAATTATTTTTTTTCCTTACTATTCTTACCCTACTATAATACATTTTTCAATTAAGCTTTAATATAATACCTACACTAATATATTTCACACATATATTTTTTACATTTAAACCTAAACTTTTCTTATTACAAATGGAATCTCCTCATAACATTTTAATGCCCTAACTAAAACATTAGACAATTCTGTGACATAGCTTTTCTTTTCTTTTCTAATCTTATATTTTTGAACCTCTTGTTGCATATTTATGAACAAAGCCTTTGTTTTTTTAATTTGTTTTGCAAATATCTTGGAATTATCCTTTTAACAATTTTGTTAATTTCATTAGCAACATTATATTTAATTATTTGGTCTACAAACATAAAAGTTTAGTCATTTTTTAATGTTTGTTCTTCTACTTTTTTAATGTTAGTTCTTCTATGTTTTGCAAAATTTGTAATTTTTTTAGCTCTCCTTCATAACTAAGGTATAATATAGATGAGCAGTAGTCTATATGTGGAATTCGGAAATTGTGAATTCCAAATTATTATGGCCGAATGTAAATCTAATATGCACAGAAATAAAACAAATGGAAAATTCCTCTTGTGTTCGTAACGGAAAGCGTAAAATCCATCGTAAAATATGTCTCTCTAGTAACAAGAATCGTAGGTCTTACAGCTGCTGAGTAAATACAAACTGAGTATTTGGTTACAGATGTATTTCAATGTATTCTATATTCTGAATATGTTGGTACGAGAAAGCCAGTGAGAAATATTGCAACATAAACTAGTCAATATTTTGCTGGCGGATTTCCAGATTATTTTATCTTCTTCCTGGAATTTTCAGGAACAATAAGAATTACTATGAGAAGTGTTTTTGAAATAGGGCGTAGCTGTTAACTACTAAACTGTGTTACTAAAAAAAAAATTACATATTATTTTTGTATAAAATTCATGCCACACTCCTCTCGACAGGCCTTAGAATTTCGCATGTCGGGTGCCATTTTCAAAATTAAAAAAATTTAACCTCCTTGGTTTTAGCACTGTTAAAATGCCTTCGAATACTTATAATTTTATACCACTGCTTAATTTGAACTTTTTCATTTTTCTTAGCAATTTTGTGTCAATCTATCCTTTTTTGCGAAATTTCATCATCATCATCATACCCATATCCGCTCCCTATGCGGAGCATATGGAATCCACAAACTGCCTCCAGGCCAAGCGATCAGCTCCCTCACGTGCATCTTAACCAAGTCAAGTCCACGTCCCGCAGCTCTGACACAAACTGCCGACGAATTGTCAACAGTGGACGACCATGACGCCGAGAACCTGTTGCCTTGTAAAATAGGCAAGCATGATTGAGGCTAGGCATCGGGAGGCATACGTAGTATATGGCCTAGCCAGCCGAAACGCCTTCGCCGGATGACAGTAGATACCAAGGGTTGCTGTGTCCGTTGCTGTGTTCCTTACATAGTCAAAAACATATTTCTTGTTGTGCCCAGTTGATCTGTGTTCCTTACATAGTCAAACCACCGCACGGCACACCTAAAATTCTTCTAAGACACCTATTCTCAAAACTCATACAATTGGGCGCATAAATCTTTAAATAAATAAAATTTTCAAAAACGTTACGTCATCTTCGCGTATCTACATTTTTAGATACCTGTACCTGTCAGCTATTCGTTGAATTTCCATCAATAAATTCTTCTCAAATTCTCAATTTCCCATAAAAATATTTTTTAATCTACAATCTCATAGCCCCAGAAAGGGCGTTTTGGCTTGTGTGCTTATCATCATCATCATATACCAACCGCTAGTATGAGCAATTGGAATCCTCAACTGTCCAGGTCATGCTCACGTGCTTTACCAAGTCAAGTCGTACCGCAGCTCTGCACGCAAACTGCCGACGAATGAAAGGGACGACCAGGGACGCCGTAAATACTTTAAATAAATAATATTTTCAAAAACGTTACGTCATCTTCGCGTATCTACATTTTTTAGATACCTGTACCTGTCAATATTCGTTGAATTTCCATTTCATTACAAATAAATTCTTCTCAAATTCTCATTTCCCATAAAAATATTCATTCTCATAGCCCCAGAAAGGGCGTTTGGCTTGGTGCTTATCTCTGCTTCTAGTATGAGTACGTGGGTACTCTACGGACTAAAATGAAATTTCCTCAACATTCTGAACGTATGGGACTTTTCCGTACTTGCAGCAACTCATGAATGGAAATGAGATGTTTTAAAATATGCCCGTTCGTGTTTGCGGCTTCGAGTGAGCACTTATATCACATACCAGACTTCTCCGAACATATTGGTATTGAGTTCGTCAGAAAACGTTTGTAGAGATTTAAATACGTTATTAAAATAAATCATAACAATTTCAATTTAGAAAATAATAGGCCGGCATATCGAGACATTACGAAATACATATTTCCGGACACCACAATTAAAAGCTTGTAAAACTGACAACACAGTAAATTTATTTTTTTGAGTATTACATAAAGCGCTTATATAATTTATAACAATTGAATCACATGAAAAGTACAATTATTTTAAGGCGGATATACACTATCATACATTCTATGTTTTTTAGTTGTCTTAATATAGAAATGGACCTTCGATGTGCTCAAATGAAATCAATGCTATTATAATCCCCTTTTTAAAAACATTAGGTGTATTCCCTTCCAAATTTCTCGTCTCTGTTGAGATGTCGAATTGTAATAGTAATCCTCTTTATGCCTGTTTATTTTAATTAAATACTACTGGACCAAGTAGTTTTTAATTTTTTTTTTTGTTTTTTTGTGTGCGTGATTTGTTTATCTACAATATAACAATAATGTTATCATAATATATAACAAATAGTCAGATTTTCCATATTAGCGTCGCGTCGGAGGCTTTTTTTCTTACGGTACTCGGATCGAGGCCGTGTTCCACCGCATTTTAATTTATATTTTCAATTGCTACCAAAGCTCTAGTTTAAATAAATTTAGTTATCTTGTGTTTATAAAGTAAATGTAAATCTTCAAATTCTGTCCTTTCAGATTTTTACGCCTTTCCTTCCGCATATAAAATTAAGACTTAGCGTCTTTAAAAACAAATAACATTTAAAAAAAATCTTCTAGCTAATTTTTACTGTAATCTAATTTAATCAACTTACTTGTTACTAACGCAGTCCTTTAGTAAGAAAAAGTCGTAAATATCAATTACCCTCCCCGTTCAGTCAATCCGAAATGCTTTTTTCCCATTTCCCGAGTCCAAAGATCGGGGGATCCTGAAATTATTTTCTTATTATCACTAGTCGTCAGGAATTCAATTAGTTACAGAATACTCTGTTTCGTGTTGCGAGACATTTGATCAACATCAGTCGTGTTTTTCTATCAATAAAATGCCAATAAGACAAATGCCAAAATATCAACTAACGCAACGGAGATTTGATTAAAACATCCGAATCGATTTAAGTTATTTCATTGATTGATTGATAAATTAAACAGTAAATAATCATAAATAATAATAAACAGAAAACGTATTATTTATATTATATTTACAAGGGAAGTGTGCCAGGAAGAATGGTGTGGTGTTCTATATTTTCTGACTACCCCTTCGGAAAATGGTGTAACAGTTAGTTATTTACAAAAATACACAAAAAATAGCATATATCATGTCCGTGTCCACGATTGCTAAATATGAATCCAGGATAAGTTAAGAAAAAAATTACGGTTTCGTAATTGTTTAAAATGAATGTTAAACTTGAACAACCCATTTTTATACGACAAAACAAGAATTTAATAAAATAACAGAAGTTTTAGTATTTTGCCAAAACACATTGTTTTTTCAATGACATACAATTTTTCAATAAGTACGTTTATCATTAAAGTATAATTTATTATTTTAAACATTACTCTTTTCCTTAAAGCTTATTTTCTACGAAATTTCTGCTTCCGCAAAAGTTCTTGCTTCTGTTGACATTCCGAATAAACCTCCTTTCTACTATAGTTACCCTTGGGGTGAAATTAAGAGGGATTTTTATTTTCTGAATCGTTTGAAACAATAATTCTAGAGTGGCTGAGTTCAATTGAGTTTTAACATTATTTGGATGATTTAATAACATATTTTTTTATAAACGAAGAACATACTATGTTTATAAAAAGTTTAAGCCGGACTACATAATATACAGAGATTCCAGTTTCGATTCCCCGTAACATCAAAAGTGATTTTTCCGAAGCCTGGGAGTTTGTGATGTTGTTTACCTCGCTTAGTTTGCCTTCCGGCGTGTTAAGGTGGTGAAATTAAGTAAATAAATTTAAAAAATTTTAAAAATTCATTTTTTTTAGAAAATTTAAACCTTGCACTAGCATAACAATTTCTTGCTGGATTTTTGCTGTTACAAAATAACAGTACTTTGACTAAAAACACGATGAAGTCAAAAATGGCGCAATAGTCCAGAAAGGGTGGTTTTCCGGAATAGGCTCAGCAGCCCTCGGAACACGTAATTCGCCCCTTGAAAACTTTCAAATTAGGTCTATGCATAATTCAGTCCCTACCAGTTGACAAATAGCGTCCGCAGAAAGTGAATGTTATTAAATTATACCGTAATGAAGAGTTTATTAATGACGTTAATAAATTTAAACAAAGGCTTCAGGTAGTAAAGCCTTTGTATCAATTTAGGTTTAGTCATTACACTACGCAACCTGGCGATATTACTGACTTATGTAATTTGTCATTCTTTTTACAAAAACAAGATCATAATTATAAATATTGTTAATTCTTGTGAGAAATTACCCTAAGGGCGCTGTAGGAAGACCCATATACAAATTCTTCCAAAAAATATACTTTTAAAAAACGAATTCCAGTCCTATAAATTTATAAACTACAAGAAATTTGTATTTGTTTATTAATTTATATTTATTGCCAGACAAGTCCATTTTAACATATAAACATAATATATGACCTTATGTTTAGAGTCGCAGACTCCGAATTACTAGGTTCAAATCCCGCTGCACCACAACTTGATTCCTACGTTTTGGCTCAGTTTAGTATTATTTCAAAGTGGTTCCGAAACTGAAATGAAACCTTGCAGTCATATTATTGTCCCTCAATCAGAGCACTTCGTACTTTACTCCGCATCTGCGAGGAGTACGCGGAGGAACACGGACTACTCTATAATGATAAAAAATCGGAGGTTATGGTGTTTGCTAAGACACAGTATTTAGAATATGTTCCTCCTGTTTATTTAAGGGGACAAAGTTAGAGGTGGTCTCTAGATTTAAATATCTAGGTCACATTCTGACACCTGACTTAAGAGATGATCAAGATATTGAGCGTCAGAGACGTGCAATCTCTATTCGCGCAAATATGATTGCAAGAAAATTCTCTATGTGCTCACCCCGGTGAAGCTGGCACTGTTTAGACGTATTGCACGCCATGTACACTTGTGAATTATGGTGTCAATACTCAGCAGCAAGCTGGAGTGCAATAAGAGTGCAGTATAATAATGCCTTTAGAATACTGAACCGCTTACCAAGGTTCTGCAGTGCTTCCGGTATGTTTGCTATCTCAGGAATAAACTCCTTTGAAGCCACGGTGCGTTTTAAAGTGGCCAACTTCAGGAGTCGGCTATTTGGGTGCAGGAGTGGGATGGTCCAAACCGCGCTGCTGTTCGCGGACGGCCCACTCCTGAAGCATTGGTCGAAAACTTTAAATTTTGTTTCATTTTATTTTATTTTATTCTATTTTATTTATTTTGTTTATTTTATTATATTTTATTTTTTTTTATTTTATGTACTGTATCAAAGATGATGCTAAATAAAAGGATTATTATTATTATTATTATTATTATTACTTTTTTATGCGATTTTTTAGGCAATGAAATAATGATTTCATTGATTTTCACAGAGATGTGTGGCATTTAATCTCCTCTTCTACATTAGCGTCATGTTTTTAAGACTCATATTACGCACTTTACTTAAAAATCGATAAATGCTTTCAAATACTGTTGAATATCCTGAATTTGTCTATGCAGGAAATGACGTCATGATTTCTGATTGACAGGAAGCTTGATTTAGCTGTCTGTGGCAGAGTAAATCCAGTTGGATTGATGTTCCGGTATTATCCCTTTCACCCCCATAAATTTCCATCTTCAGTTTTCAGGGCTTTCGTTTTTCAAAAAAAATCCGGCGCTTGGCGTAAATAACAAGTTTGTCTTTTTGTGT